>JASAOG010000105.1:2282500-2447500 GCA_030265305.1 Biomphalaria pfeifferi | reverse complement strand
TTGTTTTTCTTCCATCTTACATACAACACAATATGATTGGTAACGTGTGTATGTGTGTGTGTTTGTGTGCGCTCGCGTATTTGTGTATGTCTGTGTATAGATACTTATGTCATCCTCCTGTCCTTTCTCAGATATTAAAAGATAAACAATCACATAAATGTTCTTGAGAAGTTTAAATCTTTGATTACGGTGTAAATGAAAACGAAAAGTGTTCAAATATAATTCAACAGTTCACTCTGGCGGCCGAACATAATGTACCTCGCGACCAAACATAAGGAACCTGGCGGCCAAACATAATTAAACAGTTCACTCTGGCGGCCAAACATAAGGAAATGCAAAATACAAATTAAATAAATCAACCCCCCAAAAAATACAATACAAAAACAAAACAAAACAAAAATTAATCCAAGGGCCAATGACATCATTAAAAACAGATCTGAAGAGGCCAAGAGGTGCGACAAGAAAACGCCTGACATCAAGTCCACAGATGTGCAAGTATTTAAATAATTCTATTTAAAGCTCAGTTTGCACATCTCGTGCCGTTTGCTTGGGGTTAAACTGTTTTAATGTGGAGTTTAGTAATTAGCTTATGCACGCTTTTACCGTCATGTAGAAAACGAGATCTAAAACGAGGGTAGTTTATTTGCATCGTGAAATAGATCAACATCTAAACGAGGCTAGTTTATAGTACTATTGCTGTGTCTTGTTCTGTTGGAAAACGAGGATATCAACATCTACCTTTCTGTGAACAAAGTAAAACGTAAGCATAATAGAAATAAACTTTAATATCGATACGTAAATGAACGCAAGTAAGACGCAAGAAAGATGCAAGCAACAAGATATATGGAAAGACTTATCTCTCTTTATTATATAACTGGAATCGAAACCACTATAGTGTAAGTATCGTAATCGAATAGATTTTGAAATTGTAAGAAACAGCTTCATCTGTCTAATCAGGTGGAGACAGTAAATTCAACTCCACATAGTTTCCAATAAATCTTCATTACTACGTTGAAAGGACGCGAACTAGGTAAGACAGATGCTGATAGTTACTGTTCAATTAGAAGAGACGGCGGTGGCTTTGTTGATGGTGGCTTACGCGGAGGTAGCAGACTATACATCGGAGTGGTTCTACACTGATATGCGTGAGACAGAAAGTGGATTAAAACGGCTGCTTGGTCGTGCTGTATGCTCACTTGAATATGATCCCGGGTTCATACGCTGCCCGCTGCCATCCCCTGTCGTCCTGCGGGAGGTTTGGACTAGGAAGTAAATTATCTTTAACTTTGAAGGAACATCCGAAACATGTCAAACATTACATTTTACTAAACAAACATTTGTCAATAAGTCAATGCAGCCCTCAAAAAGCAAAAAAAAACAACAATTAATCATGAAAAAATAAATTACAACCTTTCATTTTAGCCCCGTTTGCGTTGGATGACATCAGAAGCGGCGATTGCAAGGTCTATAGTTCTGAGAGGGGGGGGGGGGTCAATAACTTCAAACTTCTCATTTCACAAATGACGATGTAGAAACGACCACTGATGAAGATGAAGGCCAGATTAAAAGACTACAGATTGACTATCAAAGTGTGGCCTACTGGCCAGTCAGGGTTGGTATTGTGATAGTGTGTGTGTACTGACTGGCGGGTCAACACTATGAAAGCAAGTTGAGATAGGAATCACACTGAATAATGGTTGACGAGTGGTGACTAAGTTCTTTCGAACATTAAATGCGGTGAAACATTTAATGCCACATACTTTTTAGGATAATATAATTATGTTAACATGTAATGTTTGTAAAGTGTCATTTGCGAACACACTTGTCCAAAGCTTTAAAAAAAACAATGACACCCAGCAAAAAAAAATGTAAATATTGATTTAAGTGATAAAAGTAGTTCTGTTAATCTACTGCATGTATAATAATTATGTTGTCCACAAAAATATTTTGGCTCACTATACATTAATTGAGTATCGAATGTTATCTGATGACAGATAGTATCTTACAAGAAATCAATATTGGCAAGGATAAAATTGATATTTATTCCTTTTGTTAGAGACTAAAACGTTAGGCGAGAATATGAGTGGAGACTATTTGTTTATAGGGGATTTTCATGTATAAATAAGTTAATCAGAGTAGTCTTCTCATAGTTCACATTCTGATTTTTAAGTTCCGGCGTACATTCAAAAGACAACTCTTGTAGTAAAAGAGAGAAAAAAAAAGAGAAAGCGATATTGAGAATTGTGAGAGCGATATTGTTAAATTAAAAATAAAATGAAGAAAAAAAAAGATTGGTAGTTATTTTACATAAAAAGACAATAAACAATGTCAAGTACTCTAAATCGAAACACTAAATAATAAAATAGACTGTGATACAAAAAGTTGAGCTTATAAATGTGAACTTGTTGTGCTTATATATGAATACAATTTATTAAATCTAGTTGTGATCTGCAATCTAGATGCTTTCTGAAATATACAGTTTATCAATAGATCTAACATTCTACCCTGTTCACTGGCCACGTATACACACACACAGAAAACTATAGATTTGTCAAGTAAATTATTAGCCGTGTTGTGTTGTAGCAGACTAGCTTTGTGTGTGTGAGAGTGGGGGAGAGATTAAAAATGATCAGATTCCCTTTAAAAATAGGTGTTACACACAATTCTGTTTTTTCTATTGGGTTCTCAGTGGTTTTAGTACGACGTTCTCCAATATGGCTAAAGTATGAAAGGGAGAAGAGTAGTGACACCTTGGACAATGGCCATTATCAGAATTATGTTACTGGACACCCCCTCCTCCCCACCCTGGCTTTTCATCAAATCATTATTTCAGTGAAAACTTGATTGAGCATTACTCATAGTCTCTTAATGATTTATCGAGTTTCCTCCACAAGCTGAAGCTTGTACTCACCTCTGATCTACACTCCCCCCTCCATTTACTCAAGCAAGCAGTTCATCCCCCTCCACAAGGACAGCTATTCAAATGACTTTTTGCTTATTTGTTTTCTCCCTTGCCCAGGCCGTCCATCATGATCATTTCCACATTTCTCCTGGACACCTCAAGACAGACTTTCATAATTTTCTTAGCCAAGTTTTCCCTCCCTTGCCTCTCTGGAAAAGAAACGAAATGGCGTCGAGATTAGCGCAGAGTCACGTGGTATCTCGTTCTACTCGACCCTGTCAACCCCCCTTAATCCAGTGATTCCCAAACAGTTCCATAGAGACTTAATTTATGGGATACATTGTTAGAGATGGAAGAGGACTCGAAAGAACAGAAAAGTTATAGAAAAAAAAATTGTGTTGAAGCAGGAACATAAATCTATTAAAGAAAGAAAGGAGAAATGTCAGTTTCATTTTCTTTTTAATTTGACATTTTCGCTTTATTTGAGCAATACAAGTAAGCGAGTCTAAAATAATACAAGGCTGTTTTAAAATGGAGTTTATTTTGAATATTCCACGATAGTTGTTGACATGATCGTTAGGATATAGACTTGGGATATTTATATGCCAGTCATTTTCACAATATTATAAATGATATGTAATACTTCATTTTCAGCATCTATTTAGAAGACTGGACGTAATGATGGTGTTTGGTTTTAAACTAATTGACCTTTTCATTACCACTAGACAATAGCGTAGCAAAGTTCCAGCACAGTACAGAATAGGATCGAACTTTTACAACCTCCTTAAGAAAATAGAAGATTGGGCGTGAGAAAACAAACAAAATCGAGTCATCCTGTTGGCAAAAAAGGGGGCGCGGTGGCTGAGTGCTAAAACACTTGACTTGCAGACCGAATGGTCTCGGGTTCGAATCACGGTGAAAATAGGGGTTTTCAATTTCGGGTTTTTAAGGGTGCCACTGAGTCCAGCCAACTCTAATGGGTGCCACTGAGTCCAGCCAACTCTAATGGGTGCCACTGAGTCCAGCCAACTCTAATGGGTGCCACTGAGTCCAGCCAACTCTAATGGGTGCCACTGAGTCCAGCCAACTCTAATGGGTGCCACTGAGTCCAGCCAACTCTAATGGGTGCCACTGAGTCCAGCCAACTCTAATGGGTGCCACTGAGTCCAGCCAACTCTAATGGGTGCCACTGAGTCCAGCCAACTCTAATGGGTGCCACTGAGTCCAGCCAACTCTAATGGGTGCCACTGAGTCCAGCCAACTCTAATGGGTGCCACTGAGTCCAGCCAACTCTAATGGGTGCCACTGAGTCCAGCCAACTCTAATGGGTGCCACTGAGTCCAGCCAACTCTAATGGGTGCCACTGAGTCCACCCAACTCTAATGGGTGCCTGAAATAAATTGGAAAGAAGTAAAGGTGGTTGGTCATTGTGCTGGTCACATGATACCCTGCTCGTTAACCGTGGGACACAGAAACAGATGACGTTTACATCATTTGCCCCATAGATCGCAAGGTCTGAAAGAGGTACTTTAATTTACTGTAGGTAATAGAACATTTAAAAAGAGATATCTCAATGCATGCACTATCTATTACAAGTAATGTAAATATCATTACACTCAATACTTGCATATGTTCTTAAAAGTAATAAATGGTATCGAGAATGTTTATTTATTTTGTTACCAACTCATTATATTGTTAGTTTGACAGTGGAATAATTTTAGAACCGCCATTTTCAATGAAGCGCTCTGTTCACACCAAAAGTCCAGCCAGTCAATGTTGTTTAACTCGTTCCGCAGCGCCGTTTGCGGTCCTGTTCATGCAACAGTGACCTTCACCTTACAGTGAGAACGGGGGGAAAAAAAGAGATAGGGGCAATGTAATGAAAAAGAGAAAAGTGGGGGGTGGGCGATGGAGGGTTCTGCATCGGGTCGGTCGGTTATGACTCACATACACCTTATTCATCGCATGCATGCGTGCATGTCAACTCTGTTGGTGAGCATGACCGGGCGGCCTGCACATCGGGGTACAAAGACACAGTATTACACGTATCGATGTCTTTTTTTTTCTCTCCCTCCTAGCCTTCCTCTCCCCTCTTGCCTCTTTCTCTGGGCAGCGTACTCCAAGAGGGTATTAAACTATAGTGAGACTGACTCATTATATGCCTGGACATTACTCACGTGACTTTTTCTTTCTTGTTATATTATCATCTCTGTGTGTTCCAGTTTCAGGGTCAGCGTGACACAGAAGTGGATTACTTCGAATACTTTAATGTCATAAACCACGTGATGGAATGGGCGGGACGATGGGGCCTCCAATAGCAACTTATGTGTGTGTGTGCGTTTGTATATGTACGTATCAACATCATAAATGTGTGAGGCTGGAGTACACTATTGACAATATGCAGGGTTGTAAACAGACAGCAGAGGGTTGGACAAGTGGGGTCTTAATTACATGGTTACAAACAGTCTAGTGTCTAAATGCATAGACAAAGTATTAGAAAACAAATTAATACTGTATTGACCCAATTTTCGCTTTATTGAGTGGATTATAAGCACTGATGTTTAGCTATATAAACTTCAGTATAGGGTGAATTTCATGTAGATATTTGCATTGACAGTTCAAACATTTGTTCTATTTAGATTGTCAGATAGAAAGTATACTTCTCAAACAAAAAACTAGTTATCATTTGCTGTCTATTGTTTGGTGCTAAATAAACTAATAAAGTATCATCTGAGCTCCTCATAATGTGTGTTTGGGATCGCAAGCAACGCATCATCAAAGATGCTACACAACGCATCATCGGGGGTCTATAACGTATCTTCCGAGGTTCTTCACCACGTATCATTGGAGGAATAGATCACACTTTAGAAAAAAAACAAAAGAAATTTAAACGTTCGTGATGAGCTAACAACATTCTAGGCTTTTATGATGTAATACTAGAATGATATATATATATATTGTTGAGTCTGTCTAATGGCTGTGTGAAGCGTCTAGTGTGGTAGCTTGACTTGTTGCCACCGCTGGCTAGCATCTGTGAAAGGGGAGCAATTTTGTAAGTCTCTCTTGCCAGTACATAGCCTCTCCACAGCAAGTCCTATGCAGTACCTCCTCGTGGTGGCAAATGGAAACTGAGGCTGCGAAGCCTCAGGCTAAACTGCAAGGGTCTCGGAGGAGGTTTGGCCCCAAGATGTGAGTCAGGCATGGCCCGTCGGCGTGCGGACACGCAGACGGGCCCACAAACCAAACCCCTAGCTATAGGTCAATAGCCGCACTGCCTTGTGTGTGTGACCCTGTAAGGTCTAAGGTTCTTATCTTATCTTATATAATACAGACGTTACTTCAAAAAAGAAGATGATTACGTCCTACGCGTCATGCATTTAGTCATGCATATTAACCAATGACTTAAATTCTGCCAAGTCACTGGTTTTTCTGGCTAGCTCAGGCAACCCATTCCATGCTCTAATAGCACTAGGGAAGAAGGAGTATTTGTACAAATTTGTCCTAGCATATGGGACGAGGAATGTGCCTTTATTTTTGTGTCTTTCAGAGTATTTTATTAAATTTTGTTTTTGTATTTGAAGATTATGGTTCAGTGTTTTATGTATAATTGCTACTTTACTTTTGAGTCTTCTGTCCTGAAGGCTTTCTAAATTTAGTGATTTTACTAATGGTGTTACCCTAGTCAAATGTGAATATTCGTTTGTTATGAATCTCACTGCTCTATTTTGTGTTTGTTCCAGTTTCTTAATGTTTTCTTGAGTTGAGGGGTCCCACACGGTGGATGCATATTCTATTATTGGCCTAACCAAGGTTAAATAACATTTTAGTTTTATGTTCTTATTTGATTTATAGAAATTTCTTTTAATAAACCCTAATGCTTTGTTGGATTTTTTTATAGTTTCATCAATATGTGGATTCCATGACAGTTTTTCATTTATTATAACACCTAGGTATTTTGAGTTTTTAGTCTGTGTTACTGGTTTGCCATGAATAAGATAAGTGGAATTAATTTGTTTTAGTTTTTTTGTTACTCTTAACAACTGACATTTTTCTGGGTGGAAAGACATGCTCCAATTTGATTCCCATTTCTGTAATTCATCTAATTCTCTTTGTAAAATATCTGTGTCTTGTTTTGTTTTTATTGTTCTATATATTATGCAATCGTCTGCAAATAATCTGACTTTTGTTCCTGAACTAATGCAATTTGGTAAATCATTTATGTAAATTAAAAATAGTAGTGGACCCAAAACTGTTCCTTGAGGTACACCTGAGTTTACTGTTATTGGTGTTGATTTAGAGCCATTTATTATTACAGTTTGTTCTCTCCCTATCAGAAAATCTTTAATCCACTGATGCAGTGGACCGTTAATGCCGAAATATTTTAATTTTTTAAGCAAACTATGGTGGTGAACTTTGTCAAAAGCCTTGGAAAAATCTAGTAAGATAGCATCTATTTGTTCACTATTATCTAAACCTTTTGAAAAATCATCAATTAGTCCTATTAGTTGTGTTTCACATGATCTATATTTCCTAAAGCCATGTTGGTATGGGGTGAGGACATTATGTTTGTCTAAGTGGTTTATGATATTGCTACATATTATGTGTTCTAGTATTTTACATGTGATGCTGGTAAGTGATACTGGTCTGTAGTTTCCTGGATCAGATTTTTCTCCTTTTTTAAATAGGGGGGTGACATTAGCTTCTTTCCAGTCCTTTGGTACTCTGCCCTGGTTAAGCGATGCTTGAAAGAGTATTTTGAACACTGGGGCTAGCTCATTGCTTAGTTCTTTGAGTAATCTAGCTGGAATACCATCAGGTCCAGACGCTTTATTTGGTTTGGTGTTGGCTAATAGTTTTTTAATTCCATTTTCTTGTACTACTAAATCTTCTATGTTGTCTACTTGGTTCAAATTAAGAAATATGTCTTTGTCTCCTGGGGCTGAGAATGCTGATGCAAAGTATTTGTTTAGGATGTTTGCTTTAGTTTCATTATCATTATGTATTATGTTATGTTCATCTTTTAATGGCGCTATGCCTGTTGTTTCCATTTTCTTAGACTTAATGTATGACCATAGGTTTTTGTTGTTATCTTTAGATATTACATTGTTGATGTATTCACTCTGCAGCTGTCTGCTTACTTTTTGGGTTAGGTGTTTAATTTTTATATACTTTTTGTAAACTCTTTCGGCCTTGGTTGCTTTAAATTTTCTATATAGGTTTTCCTTCTGTTTACAAAGCTTCTTTAGTCTATTATTAAACCAGCATTTATTTATTTTGTTTGATGTGTATTTATTTGGTATATGATTTTCTATAATGCTTTTAAGATGGTTTTTAATGAAATTCCAGAGGTCATCGACTGGTTGGTTAATGTCTTTTTCTAATAAGAATGTTTGTTGAAAGTTTAATGCAGCTTGGTGTAGTTGTGTTAGGTTACATTTATTCCAGAGTAAGATTTTTCTTTTGGTTTTTGTATTGGCTACTGCTTTTATCTGACTGTGTATTTTTATGATCTCATGGTCTGATAGACCAGGGATAATATCATAATCAACTACTAATCCAGGTCTGTTGGTTAAGAAGAGATCTAATGTGTTGTTTAATCTAGTTGGCTTTTTAATGATTTGATCTAAACTTAGGTTGTGTAAAGTTTCTATGAAAAGCTCATTTATGTCCTTAAGGTGTTTATCTATGGTTAGTGTTTTCCAATTTATATCAGGTAGGTTGAAGTCACCCATAATCCAAAAAACTGCATTTTTATTTGTCTCTTTAAGTGTAGTAATCTGATTACATAGTTCCTGCATGTATTCTAAACTAGAATTTGGTGGTCTGTAAATGCTGCCTATTATAAGGGATGTTGAGGTGGTATTAATTTTACAAAATGTAGATTCTATGTTTTTTGAGCTAGGTAAGGTAATTTCTTCTGCTATAAGAGTGTTTTTTATTGCTAAAAGAACTCCTCCATGATTATCAGCCCTATCTTTTCTAAAAATTTCATAATTACTATTGAAAATTTCTGCATTATAAATTTCAGGATGTAGCCAAGTTTCTGTTCCTGCAATTATGTCTGGTTTCTCACATTCTAATAAAATTTCTAAGTCTGCTGTTTTGTTCCTAATGCTTTGAAAATTTATTACTAAGGTTTTAAGGTATTTTGGTATTACTTCTTTGGTAGGTTTGTTTAGTGAGGCTGTTGTATTAATTTTAGTAGATTTAGGTTTAACAGGAGTGGATCTGGCTAGTGGTTGGTGAGTTGGTTTTGGGATGGTGTTTAGGATGTTGAATGGGTTAGAAGTGTCCGCATCAAAGGAATCAAACAGTCCTGATGTAAACTGAGGTAACCCACACGGTACACAGTGCCATGATGCATCTTTGTTGCCTAAGGCATAATACACAGGTGTATTCATATGGAGACATGATGCATGGTACCATTCATCGCAGGTGTCACATTGAATGGCTTTCTGTTTCATGGTGCATACTTTTTTGCAGATGTTGCATCTATCTTTAGATCTAGGCCCTGGATTTGACTCTACATCCCCTGCTATTAATATTAACAGTGAAAGGTATTTATTTCTACTGTGTCTGATTGAGAACTTCCATTTGTGATGGGTAATCTTCTTTAATGTTATGGTTAAGGGAGTAAACCCTAACAGAAAATCCGGTCCTGGAGCCCCGTAGGCGAGGGACAGTAGTAGGACTACTGCTCTCTGGCAAACTCCTGCAGCCACCTGTCCCCAAATTGTGATGGCTCGCCATCCCTTTTGACCCGGTCAGTATGGAAGAGAGGCGTGTGCTGACGTGTGGGCAGCCCAGCACTCGCAAATTTACCGCCCAGGCTTTCCCCCAGCAATGGAGAGGTCACTCCATCTCTGACAGTAATGTCTTTGGAAAAACACGGAGAGTGGTAGTTACCGGTGATAAGTTCCTAGCTGATTGGCGTAAGCTGGAACGCCAGGGACCACTCTTGACGGTAGGAGGGACTTTTTAGCCTCACTGGATAGCTACTGCTGCCTTAAGCCGAGCAGCCCTCGGACAATAAAGTGCTATCCCGCCACAGCTTGCCGCACCACTGGGTGCTTGCTGCTAAGACAAAATCAAAAAGCAAGCTGCTCACCCGCACCTGCAAATACAATCAAAAGAAAACCCTCAACATTAATGCGTTTAGCAAGCTGAAACATACGGACAATGTGTCCTGGCTTCAATACTGACCCTGAACTCGTCACCGACATGCGTCAAACAGCTATCAGCGACAGAGAACTCAGTTGAATAAACATTGATGTGGCTTGCCTGCAAGAAACCAGACTGGCAGACAGCGGATCTCTTACAGAAAGCAACTATACATTCTACTGGCAAGGAAAACCAGAACAAAGCCCTAGAATACATGGCGTCGGCTTCGCAATAAGAAACAGTCTCGTCCCCTGCATCGCGATGTTTCCCATTGGCAATGAAAGAGTAGCACACATGAAATTTGCATCACCGCAAGGAAAAGTTAATATAATCTGTGCTTAGTCACCAACCCTTGCTGCACCGGAAAAGGACAAAGACAGATTCTTTCAAGCTCTAGAGGACGTAATTAAAAGTATTCCAAAATCCGAGCACCTCTATATAAATGGAGACTTTAATGCTCGTGTTGGCGATGGCAATGATGCATGGCCACAATGCTTGGGACCTCATAGTGTTGGCAAAATCAATGACAATGGCCAAAGGCTACTCGAGTTCTGTACCTCTCATGAACTGTGTGTAACAAATACATTCTTCTCTGGCAAGGAACGCCATAAAGTCTCTTGGCAGCACCCACGCTCAAAAAGGTGGCACCAGCTTGACCTCTGCATCACCCGAAGGATGGATCTGAAAAGTGTCATCTACACCCGTTCATACCATAGTGCGGACTGCAACTCAGACCATTCACTAGTGCTAAGCAAAATCAAACTACTTCTCAAGAAGGCTTATACTTCCACTCAACCCAGAACTAGGCGAATTAACTTCAACCATGTAGGTGACCCAGAGAAGTGTGCACTCTTTGGCGAGCTCCTGAACAGTTCAATCCCCTCGTTAAGTGATGAAGAAGACATCTCTATCAGATGGGAGAAATTAAGAGATGTAATCTACAGTTCGGCAATCACCGCCTTTGGGCCTCAAAAACACAAAAATGTAGACTGGTTTGAGGCGAATCTAGCACATATGGAACCTTGCATCGAGAAAAAGCGATCTGCACACCTCGCTCACAAGACAAAGCCAAGTCCAAGTTCTTTGGAGGCCTTCAAAAGTGCTAATAAAGAGGTGAAACAAATGGCTAGAAAATGTGCTAACAACTTTTGGAGGGATACCTGCAACAGAAACCAAGACAGTCTCCACTCAGGAAATAGCAAAGCTCTATTTGATGGCATTAAAGCGGCCCTGGGTCCAACAGTGTCTAAGCCTGCCCCCCTTCTATCCAAATCAGGAGAAAAAAATTACAGATCAAACCAAGCAGCTAGAACGTTGGACAGAACACTATCTCGAAGTCTATGCCACACAGAATACAGTAGACGATGTTGCCCTGGCTTCTCTACCAGATCTTTCAGTACTGGAATGCCTAGATGATCTTCCGAGCGTCAGTGACCTTAAAAAAGCAATTAACTGCATAAAAAATAGAAAATCTCCTGGGAGTGATGGTATCCCAGTGGAAGTAGTAAAGTCAACGAATCACTCCTGCTCCCTGAACTCTATATTCTCCTCTGCCGCTGTTGGGAAACAGGTCATGTCCCACAGGACATGCGTGACGCAACTATAGTCACAATATACAAGAACAAAGGGGATCGGAGTGACTGCAACAATTACATGGGTATCTCTCTCCTCGGTATAGTGGGCAAGATCTTTGCTAGAGTGGCACTATCCAGGCTTCAAGTGATAGCTTCTAGAGACTACCCAGAGTCTCAGTGTGGATTTAGGAGTGGTAGATCCACTATAGACATGATATCTTCTCTACGACTACTGCAGGAGAAATTCAGAGAGAGAGAGACAGACCCCTTTACATCGTTTTTGTTGATCTGACTAAAGCTTTTGACATGGTCAGCAGAAGTGGCCTTTTCAAACTCCTGAGGAAAATAGGTTGCCCTCCCAAACTACTGCAGTTCATTGAGTGTTTTCACGAGGAAACTAAATGCACTGTCAAATTCAATGGAGCCCAATCAGCACCTATCGAGGTTTGCAGTGGTGTCAAGCAGGGATGTGTGCTCGCACCTACTCTGTTTGGCATATTCTTCTGCTGTCTACTGCATTATGCGTACGACATAAACGAAGGTGTGTTTCTCCATACAAGATCCTCTGGAAAACTATTTAATGTATCAAGGCTGCGGGCAAAAACCAAGGTTAGGAAGCTACTCGTCAGGGAACTCCTGTATGCTGATGATGCAGCTATTGTGGCTGATTCTAATATTCAGCTACAGTGCCTGGTTGACAAATTATCTGCTTCTTGCCAGAAATTCGGCTTAAACATCATTCAAAGCAAGACTAAGATACTTGTCCAAAACACAAACACTGCACCTCATGTAAGCATTAATGGCCAACCACTAGAAATTGTTGATCACTTTTGTTACCTTGGCTCCATCATATCCAACAACACTCTACTGGATAAAGACATAAACAACAGGATAGCCAAGGCAATGGCCACCATGTCACGGCTGCAGAATCTAATCTAATAGAAGGCAGGAGAGCCGCTGGTCGCCCACTTTTACGTTAGACGGATGTATGCAAACGCGACATGAAGCTCTTCAAAATCGACACTGGCAACTGGGAAGAGGTGGCACTGGACAGATCCTCATGGAGAGAGAGCATAAAGGAAGGGTCAAAGATTGCAGATGTTATACACAACAGAAGCAGAAAGAAGGGTGAAAATGCAACGGCGCCTAGTGATTATATATGCCCAACTGCGATCGCAGCTGTGTATCAAGGATTAGCCTCTTTAGTCACACAAGAAGTTGCAAAGGGAAAAGATCGTCTCTCGAGACGTAAAATGCCACAGATATTGTTGTGGTTGTTTAGTAATAGATGTGACGTAGATCTAGGTCTAGATGAAGTATTATTTACTAGCTCTTGGAGTTCGTTTTACAACCAAACAACATATATTAAATTCTATAAAATACTTAATAAAAACTGTTTATACTTAATAAATAATATTTTAATCCAAAATTAAAATGGGCACAGTCCAAATGTCAACAGTTACTAAAGATGATGTCTCGCCATTAAGAGGAGTGAGTCGATTCCCGTCCTGTCCGTTAAAAATTATCCCATCATTCCTATTTCCGTCTAACATAGTCTATTTATAGTCTCGTTAAATTCCCAATTAAACTAAACCTATAACATATTAATCCAAAATTGAATGGGGCACAGTCCAAATGTCAACAGTTACTAAAGATGATGTCTCGCGATTACGAGGAGTGAGTCGATTCCCGTCCTGTCCGTTAAAAATTATCACATCATTCCTATTTCCGTCTAACATAGTCTATTTATAGTCTCGTTGAATTCCCAATTAAACTAAACCTATAACAATATATATATATATATAATATATATATATATATATATATAAATATATATATATGTATATATAAATAAATATATATATATATATATAAATATATTTAAATATATTTATATATATATATATATAAATATATTTAAATATATGTATATATAAATAAAAAAATATATATAAATATATATAAATATATATAAATATATATAAATATTTATATATAAATAAATAAATATATATTTATATATAATATTCAAAATTCTTCACATACATTTTCATTATATCTTTCTGTGGTCCACACCACACAGATGGCGGAAGTGAGAAAATAAAGTGAAGGGGTGATTTGGCGTGAGAGTTGAGCCCTGAACAGTACTGAACACTGTGGTGTCCATCAGACATGACCAGCAGTTAGAGTAGACTATCTCGTGATGATTCCTGACACAACACATAGCCAGTGTTGACTATCTCGTGATGATTCCTGACAACTCAACAAAGCCAGTGTCGACTATCTCGTGATGATTCCTGCCATTAACTGAACACAGCCAGTGTTTTAGCTTCATTACTAAAGCCAACCAAAATTGGAATAAAAAAAAAGTTGTTTTTTTTTAAAGATAAACTAGACTTTGAAAGCGCGGGTGTCATGCGATCATTCATCCTCTCTGTCAATAAGATACTAGACTGCAACGTCATTAAATTCTGATACACTGGATTACCTTTGAAGTCATAGGAGAATAATACACTCTTACGATCAAGTCCCACGATATGTGCTGCAGCACTTCAGGGTCAAAGTGAAGTAAGCAGTCGTGCCAACAGAATACAGATTACTAGTTAATTAAATAATGACATTGTTCACTCTTTACAAGTGAGTTTAGCTCTTTAATCATTGTAATATCACATGCTGAGTTGATGATGTTAATAATTTGTTTTTTAGGCCGTTAGTTTTTTTTTTAATACTCTTTTACATAAAATTAATAAAGAGCAACGAACGAACAAAGAGAGGGCTTAAAATGATCATTAAATAATGTATGAGTGTGTGTAGCTAGTGAGATTCCGCCAGTGAGAGCTAAAAATGAAAATATGGGTTAGTAGGTTACCCGTCTATGGTTGCTTCCGTCTGCGCGATACTTTTGTCAAATGAACATATTTGTAACACTCATCGTACCTAAGCCGAGATCAGTCGTTATAGTAGGCCTGCGACGTCGCCACCTGTGGGCAGTTGAGACCAATAGCGCGTTGCCACGTCGTACCTATCTGTGGTTTAACAACAACAACAAAAAATTAGTGCTACGTTTAGGCACAAGGTCACAATGTCAACGAAGATATTTCATTTTATTTTTAGCTACATATTGAATGAGGTAGCTTGTAAGAGTACCCCAGGTTACATAATAATGGAGATTGATTCTAAAAGAGCACCCCATTGTACATAATAAAATTGATTAATTAATTTACCTATTAGCGGGTATAGCTAAAAAGTTTCAATTACTTATAGCTAGATTTAGGTATTTTAGATCAACATATCAGTGTTAAGAGGTGTGCTGGCACGTTTATTGGCCCCTACTTATATTTCCTAGGTTATTAAGTATAATCTCTAGGTATACAATGAAATTAATGTATGCAAAACAAGACTTCAAGTTGCATGTAAACAAATATACAAAGTTTATTTACATGAGTAAAATAAATGTGTAAATAAATGGCAATCAACTCAAAGGCCTACTCAACACAAAATAAACAGAAGATACACATTAAAAAATAGTATGGTACACCGCCCTAGTCATATAATACATACACTATCGTCACATTCTGGAATTCACACATCAGTATAGAAAAATGAAGGTCACAGGCCTCAGGTCAATACACGACCACTTTTGGCAATGCCGGGGTCACAGGCTTCAGGCCAAGACAGCCACTTTTAGCCAAAAAAAAACAACAAAGCAAAAAGGTCATGATGAGCTATAAGCTTCAGGGAAACCTATGAGCCTATAAGCTTCATAGAATCCCAGCTATAGGTATCCGTTCGGTAAAGCCTATCTGATGATTCAATACAGGTTGAATCCCTCAGAGACAAGGCTAGAAAAATAAGTCACTTTGGGAGTATCCCATGATGCATAACAGGGTAAAAATATACTGCCTGGAAATCATTTGAGGCTATATCTACTGATAAATCATAAAATACAATAATGATCAAAAATATACTTAGCCCAAAGATTTCCAGAGCTGGGCACACTTCTCCCGAGTATCCCAAGACATACGACCAATAACTAAAAAAAAATATGTACAGTTCACAACACAGGTCCAGTGGTCAAATTGGTAACTAAGGAGCAAGTTGAAACTAAACACGGTCTACATGCCCTTATATAAACTTCTTAGGGGGAATCACTCCTAACTTTACAATTACTCAAAAATAGTTATTTCCCCATTATGTCACAATCGTGAATACCTTCTTTCTCATGCAGCCAAAATGACTTAAGAGACATCAATTAAATTAGGCAAGTTATGGCTTATGTAAACACGTTGGGTTTTTACCTCACTCGCTCAAAAATTAATTTGTTATTTATTTTCATTTTAAATATCTATTAAACAGGTAAGAGACTAACAGGTGAAAGGCTTACTGCAAGAGACTTGGCCTGTTTTTAACTACAAAGTCCAGGAAGTACATACAATGTATATATCTTTTGAAAAAAATATGTTCCGGAGAGACATCCTTTGGGCGACTAACTTACAACCCAAAGAAGAGAGCTGATTAGATATAAGGCGCTGTCTTCGAATACCAAAATGAAGATTGTACAATTTTTTGGCAGTTTAAAAAGCAGTGACATATTTTGTCACGTCTGTTGCTGATGAAGTCATTGTTTTCTGGAGCTCATTTTTAGACTTTTCAACTGTCTACAATGTTTGTTTTTTTCTATGGGCCTTGAAAGTTTTAGGCTAACATTCATGCTCCATAGATAAAATAGGTAAATAGCATCTTAAAGGACTAAAACCTTTCCAGCAAAGTTGCGCCCTTTCACATCACACGAAGTGCCAGAATTGCACAGCTATTATCAATAATTACATCAATGTCAAAACATTGGCGGAAAATCTTTTCTTGCTAATCTTTTTCCGTAAAAGTGATGGCAGCTTACCGAAATAAATCTCATACGATCATCTCAGAGGAAGATTTGCTGCTTCAAACATAGTTGCTTACTTAAAAATTAAGAGGACAGTGCATTAATCACTTTTATGTGATACTTAATGCTAATGTTAGACATAGGGTGGCTGAGTGGTTAGGCGCTTCGCTTCGGAACCTGAGGTCCTAAGCTCGAATCTCGGTGACCAACACTTGTCCACAGGAATGTTGCTGTATTTCAGTTTGACCAACACCTGGGAATTTCGGGATTTTTAGGGCGAGTCAACCCGACTCTAATGGGTACCTGATTTTAGTTGAGGAAAGTAAAGGCGATTGGTCGTTTTGCTGGCTACATGACACCTTCCTTGTTAACTGTAGGCCAAAGAAATAGATGACCTTAACATTATCTGCCCTCCAGATCTCAAGGTCTGAAGGTGAAACTATTATTTTCATAGTTGTACAGTGTTATACATTGGAATAATGCAATGGTTATGGCAATATAAATTACTATTAGATATATTATTTAAAAAGTTATTTTGATTGTATTTTTATTTTTAGAGAATGTGAAATTGAGAACTTTTTTAACTTCGGTAGTTGGAGATGGAAGGGTAATCCCACATCTTGGAAAACAATGGTAGAAAAAGGTTTTATTCTCGCCCTTTATTAAGTAGATATATCTCTGTTTTTTTGGCTACATACAAAACATTATAGATCTAATGCTCCCAAACAGTAGTCTAACAGTAACAGGACACTAAATAGGAACTAAGCTGCCTCTCACATCGTATCTAATGTTTATCCAGTGACATTTAACACAGGGTGTTCAGAAATTATTCACGCACAAAAAAGGACACTAACTGCAGGTCATGCTAACCAGACAGAGAAAAGAAACAAAACAAATACACGAGCTACAGTGGGAGATAACAGGCCTGGAGTCTATCAATTAGAAACAACAGCAATGTCATCAAACTCGAGGGATTAGTGAAACATCTCATTTGCACAGCCGCAGCAGTAGAGACTTTAATTCTAGACTTGTTAAAACATTAGAACTGGAGATCGTTATAGATGGATCATGGATGTATTGTTTTTATCACATTAAATGAGAGTTTTTGTTTCAGTTTGGTTTCATAGATAACTCGAAAAGCATGAAATGTAAATATCACTGTAAGTCTCAAAGTTTCTTTTTGTGTGTTTCACTTCTATTTGACTCTCTTTATTCCTAACTTCCCTATACATCATTTTATTTGTTCATTCTCTCTTGTGACTTCTTTAATACTGTCGTCTCGCAGTACCTCCTATATGTCTCGCAATTTTTTTTTTTAATCCTCTCTGACTTTCACCCTTTTTCCTACTTCAAAATAATGCACATGAACCAGTAGTGGCGTAGCGAGTGGGGGGCGGTTTGGGCAGCCGTTCCCCTCACCAGAGCGTAAAGGAGCTAAAATGGGTATCAAATCACTACCTAAAATATAATATTACTTCCGACGCTACTTTCATTAACTTCCTTTATATTATATGTAAGTTATCAATAGCTTACTGATGAATGTTCTTATGCAAATATGAATAACGTGCCCTTGCACTATTTAGGAGATTTGAGGGCGGAGTTGCCGGCCAGGCACTGCGTTCCACCTTTCACCTTCCTACCATAGCGTCACTACGTTTTGTTGTTTTCGCGAATCTAACCCGCGGATCATACACGTTTGTACAAACGAATGGCAGTTGTGTGCGGGCAGGTGTTGCGGAGTTAACATAATTAATTTAATAATAAACATAGTATAACGAAAACTATAGGTGGGTCTCTTTATACCTTCTATAGTTCACTGAGTGGTTGTGAAATGTACATGGGAAAGCTTTATCAACATCTCATTACAAGCCTGAAGAAAACAAATAGTACCAATGGCAGCAGAGAATCCATTGGCTTATGGCAAGTCACACTGTACAGATGCGGGGTACTTATATATATATATATATTTGTGTGTGTGTGTGTGTGTGTTGTACGATGTTGCTTTCACTAAAGATATTTATCACACACATCTTTCTGTTTCTTTTGAGCCTTTCCCTACTATAGCTGTCCTATTTCTTTGATGTCTCTCTCTTTCTTTAGCCATCATTGCTTTGTTTGACCAACAGCTGTCCACAGGAATGTTGCTGTATTTCAGTTTGACCAACACCTGTCCACGGGAATGTTGCTGTATTTCAGTTTGACCAACACTTGTCCACGGAATTGTTGCTGTATTTCAGTTTGACCAACACCTGTCCACGGCAATGTTGCTGTATTTCAGTTTGACCAACACTTGTCCACGGAATTGTTGCTGTATTTCAGTTTGACCAACACCTGTCCACGGCAATGTTGCTGTATTTCAGTTTGACCAACAGTAATAGAAAAGGACAACAAACCCCTGAAAGGCCAAGAAGCAGCAAATGAATTCATTAAGTTTTTCCAAAGCGTAGGAAAAATACAAATCAGTGAAAGTAGAAATAAAGATGTAAACTCAGAAATCCAAGATAGAATTAAAGAAAACAATCCAGCTTACTCCTTGGGAATGACCACTAATCTTAAAATGAAGGAGCTTGATGAATCCCTAAAAGTCCTCAAACCAAAACAAGCCCCGGGCCCAGACAAAATATCTAATGACATGCTTCTTCATTTGGGTCCTCAAGCCAAAAGAAAACTGCTACAAATATTCAATGCTAGCTGGAAATCTGGCAGAATTCCAAACATCTGGAAAAAAGCCATTATGATCCCTATACTAAAGCACGGCAAACCAAGAAACAAACTGGATAGCTACCGCCCCATCAGTCTCACTAGCTGTTCCTGCAAATTGATGGAAAGAGTGATAAATAGAAGGCTGACATGGATCCTTGAGTCAAATAACCTACTCACTGAAGCCCAGGCTGGCTTTAGAAAAGGCAGATCAACAGAAGATCAAATCGCCTTTATCACACAAGAAATAGAAGATGGCTTTCAAGAAAAGAAACCAACAACAATTGTGTGGGTTGACTTAGAAAAAGCATTTGACAAAGTCTGGGAACAAGGTCTCTTGCTCAAACTAATCCAGCATCACATATCCCACAGAATGTACAACTGGATAAAGGAATATCTAAATAATAGAAAAGCCTTTGTTTGCATGCAAGGACAAAGAAGCCACACAGTGGGTATTAAAAATGGTGTTCCCCAAGGAGGAGTCCTATCCCCAACACTTTTCTTAATATTCATAAACGATCTAAATCAAAACCTACCCAGAAAAGTTAAAAGCAGCATGTATGCAGATGACCTTGCCTTAATTAGCACAGAAGAATATGTAGGAACATCGAAATTCCGATTACAAGATGCTCTCGATATACTAAATAATTGGTCCAAAGACTGGGGCATGTCCATTAACACAAAAAAGACCACCTATACCATATTCTCACTGTCAACAAAACAGCAAACAATAAAATTAAAATTAGATAAGGAAGCTTTAGAAAAAAATGACAGCCCTACATACCTTGGAGTCACCTATGACCCGAGACTAACCTGGAAAAGCCAAATAGATAAAACACAGAGTAAAGGCATCCAGAGACTATCCCTCTTGAAAAAATTAGCTGGCACAGATTGGGGAGCAAATCACAACATCCTGAAAAAGACCTATACCAGTTACGTGAGACCTGTACTAGAATATGGTGCCACAGCATGGGGCTCAGCAGCCCAAACCAACCTAAGAAAAATAGACAAGGTTCAAAATATTGGTCTAAGGATAATGACAGGAGCAATCAAAACAACACCCATAAGAGCTATGGAGGAAACCGCTGCCCTGATCTCTCTGGATGAAAGAAGAGAAATAAAAATCCTTTCCCAATTCACTAAATTGGAAACCATGGAGAGGCACCCACTCAGAACAAAAATCCTCAAAACTGGCACCAAAAAACGTCTCAAAAGGACTAATTTCATACAGGAATCTCTAAACCTAAAAAAGAAACACCAACTTGAAAATATTACCCTGGAATCCTCGATACACTATAATGAATCCCCACCCTGGGACGAAAGCCCTCTTCCTACTATAAGGGACCATATTGATAGCATTAAAAGAAAATCTGATTACAGACCAACAGAGCTCAAGAAAATAGTGAACTGTTTTCTACATAATAATTATCCTAGCAATCAGTGGATCAGAGTTTACACGGATGGCTCAACCCACAAAGCCACCACAAATGGAGGAGCTGGAATACTTATCGAATGGCCAGATGGAGGAAAACTAGAAAAATCCATTGCAACTGGAGAGCTCTCTGACAGTCACAGAGCAGAAAGGGAAGCACTAGCACTAGCTGCTACCATCCTAGCAAATCATCCAAGTTCCCCACACAGTCAGATTGTCTTACTAACCGATGCAAAAACAACCCTCCAAAGCCTGCAAATCTCTGATTCCTCATATATTAATAACCTCAAAACAGCACTTACAAAGCTCAACAACAATAGCAAAAAAACTGTAATTCAATGGATCCCAGCTCATATAGAACTAGAAGGAAATGAGAAGGCTGACTCACTCGCCAAGAGTGGGAGAATCAACACACTATTAAACTCTGCACTCTATCCAGAAGAATTGAAGGAATTAATAGTAAATAAAATAAATGAGAAATGGACGAGCTCTCATCCAAATCACAAGAAAGATGACGCTTACTATAAGCTATCCCGACAAGACCAACGTCTAATCTTTCGACTCAGGACCGGACACAACAGAATGCGACAACACATGTACCGGAAACTCAAAATTGGAACCAGTGAAATCTGCCCATGTGGAGAATCACCGGAGAATACAGACCACGTCCTCCAAAACTGCTCTCTATACCAAGAGGCTCGTATAAGACATTGGCCCCAAATCACCCCAATAGAAAAGAAACTATATGGAGAGCTCCCTGATCTGGAAACCACTGCGCATTTCATCTCATGTATTGGTCTACTCATCTGAACACTCCAACATAATCAATGAGAACGAAGAAGAAGAAGAAGAAGAAGTTTGACCAACACCTGTCCACGGGAATGTTGCTGTATTTCAGTTTGACCAACACTTGTCCACGGGAATGTTGCTGTATTTCAGTTTGACCAACACTTGTCCACGGGAATGTTGCTGTATTTCAGTTTGACCAACACCTGTCCAGGGGAATGTCCAGCATTAGGTACACAGAAAGAATTGAGCTTAATTGTACGAAGAACTAAAAAAATGGTCGAGAGAATTCATTAAAAAAAATAATTTGATATCAATGTGTTCGCTAAATATTGGCTGCTAAAAGTGGTAAAAGAATCAGCCATTAAACACACCACACACTGTTACACAATTTCACACACTTACACCTGCTTGATGAAAGAAAAATATTGAAAAGGTTTTTTTTTTTATTTTATCATTAGAAATAAGCTACATAAAAACACATTTAAATAATTAGATAACAACAACCAATCAATACAAGTTGTGGACAAATTGACTTTGCCCACCCCACACCTTCATTACAGACCTCTTTCTCCCCCCCCCCCCCTCCACTTCATGGCCTCGCTGTGAGACAGATCTTCTCTCAAAACCCTCATTCTATCAGATCAATAATTGAACAGAAGGCAGGAAATGGTCAGAATGATTCAAATAACTTTTTAAGTACAAAAGGATCTGTTGAACAGCAAAATAATTAACTTTGCCAGAGTGCGAGTCTATGTGTATTCAGTCTGTTTGCCGCTGTGTGAGCGAACGTATTGTGTCTAAGTGATGGCATATAATTGACTACGATGGACTTCTCAAAATAAGATTATAACTGTAGACATCTGACAATGATCAATATAAAAAAACATTATTATACAACAAATGGTATGGAATGAGTAACACCATAATTGACATTCAGTGTTAACTGAACGAATGAAGAGACTTAGATTGTTGTGGCTTCTTGTTAAGTACTCGGGGAATACTACTAGTACTTCTAGTACAGAAAAAAAAAAAGGATTGTCTCACTCTCTGACTAAAAATTCGGGATACATTCAGTTATAGAAAGATTTTTTTTTTCTTGCCGAAACGAGGCAATGCTGTCGTCAACATTCTCCGGCAAAAATAGAGAAAACAGAGTAGCCGCCCTTACCTGATGACAGAAGAACATTTCTAAAGGTTCAAGGATATACATGTACTGTCATGTAAGTGCTCATTATGGTGTCTATGGATCTTTAATCTCCCCTTGCCCCATCAGAGTTATCTTTTGAAAAACTTTTGAAATAGATGTACGGTGAAGTTAAAAACATTCATTACACGATTTTAGTAACTTTTTATGATAGACGATATGTATGCACAAGTTCAGCCATTAACATGGAGTCTAAGTAAAAACATTTTTTAAAATCATTCAGCGACGTGTTTGAAATATCAATCTGGCTTTTTGCAATCAACTAACATTTTAAAATCTGTCTAACACTGTCTGCTTACGATGAAAATTGTAAAACGAATTCATTTAAATCTATATGCCCCATCGTCCTACGGGAGGTTTGGGCTAGGATGTAGATTATCTTTAACTTTGATGGGACATCCAAAACATTTTTACATTTTTTGCACCCACATCCTTTTTTACAAAGCTTATATCTGTCTGACTGTCTGTCTTTCTGGTCAAAAGCTAGTACTCGTTCTTTCTCCACTACCCTATCTCGGATCAAGCTGAAAATTTTCATAATTATTTATTATACCTGTCTACAGAAGAATCAATTGAAAAAACTATTAAATTAACCAATTATTTAATTAACTATTGGAGATTAATTATTTTATTTAGTATCTTGAACAAGAGAAACGTGACTTAGTCCTCTATATAGGTCGCCGCTTCAAAGTAAGTTTGAAACAAACATAGATAACTATAAAATGTTTTATTTTCATAAGCACCTCACTAGCAGAGTGTTTTGTATGTCGACTTGAAGTGGCGCGAGCCACGAGTTCGAAATGAGGTCGTCCCTTTTTTGTAAAAGCTTTTAAAAACCGATTACGGTAAAATTCACCCAGATATCCCTTGCTTTCTTTCCCGCTCTTTCATTTTTCCGACTAGTTAAATTAAGTGATAAGATCATAGTGTACTCAGAAAGCTAAAAGCATGAGATAGAGCTAAACAGAAGAAAAGTTAAAAATATTTCCACGTATTATTGAAGTACTGTACATTCCAGAGCTGGTGGTGTTGAGCTCTAAACCTTTAGTCGATATTAGAATGGTAAAACTGTGAATACCTTTGTTTGTTTTAATTTGATGGTCATCCAATATTTCTGTCCAATCGTGTTCACATAAAGCTAAGAAGTCGTGCTCATTCCCCATCATATTTCAATGATAAAAATTTATTGCAAATACGAATGCATTTTCTAATACAAAATTTTAATTTTGACATTATGCTTATGCAACTGTTAGTGCCGGCCCTGCCCTTCACCTATCCCATACTCTTTGAACCGTTAGGACATTGCCCATGAACTGTCAACCGTCTTTCTCTAATTTTCTTTGTCTTTTGCACATTACAAGGTACAAAGTACTGAACTGTCAACCGTCTTTCTCTAATTTTCTTTGTCTTTTGCACATTACAAGGTACAAAGTAATTCTCGTGATATTTTAGGATGCAATAAGAAGTTCTACGTGTTCTGATAGCTAAACAGTATGGACACCGTCCCCTCCTTGCACAGACATTTGCCCATTACCACTGATACATTTATTACGAAAACTTGAAACGCATTGCCGAGTTTTAGTTGAAATCCATAAAGAGGCTCTCTTATTCTCATCAACTCAAAAAGTTACTTATATTCGACTACTCTTCAACAAAGCACGGGCATCCATCTAACTTGGTATATAGATAGATATAGATAGATAAAGATTTCACACTAATTAAAAACAAGATTACAAAGACAGTTTGTGTGGAAACACAAACTTAAAATCGGCCCCCGAAGTGGTCCACCCAGGCAGGCTTCAATATTTTCAGAAAGAACATCCGAATGAAATTATATCAAAGACAAATAAGAGATAAGAATGGAGAAAGAATGTTAACAGATCTTGTGTAGTGCCCCAACGGTCCAGCAGATCAAAGGATAGGTGCAAGTGAATGTAAAGTTAGGTGTGAACCTGGCCTAACTAGTTCCCCTTTCAGATCTTGTGGTCTATAGGGCAGATGATGTAAAAAGCTCATCTGTTTTTATGGCCTACGGTTAACGAGGGTGTCATGTAGCCAGCACAACGACCAACCGCCTTTACTTTTCCCCAACTAATATCAGGTACCCATTGGAGCTGGGTGGACTCAGAGGCGCCTAAGGATTCCGAAGTTGAAAATCCCAGTCTTCACCAGGATTCGAACCCGGGGCCCCCGGTTCGGAAGCCAAGCGCTTTACCGCTCATCTACCGCGCCTCTCCTGGCCTCACTGAAGTCTTATAATTGATGTAATTGTTTTGAAAAGTCTCAATCTCTTATTCGAATGCTCAAAAAAAAAAAAAAAAAAAAAAAAAAAAGCTTTAGCGACAATTTTTTTTATGAAAATGAACTTTACAAGATTACTATTCGTTTTAATTTAGGTCTAACTTATAATGCATACTTATTAGCTTTTCTCTTTAAAAAAACTGCTTGCATAACTGATTTTAAAAATTAATTTTTTTGTTTCAGAAAAAAAAAATTAGCCGTTGCATCAGAACTTTGAATGGTCTAAAATAATTTGATGTCGGATTTTCAATATCTTTTCTAGTTTACGAGATCTAAACGGGACAGACGGACGGACGGACAGACATTTCGCACAAAACCAATAGCGTCTTTTCTCCTTTCGGGGACCGCTAAAAATGAGTTGATGATGGCTCTGGATTTTTTCCCACTGTTTTCTTGTACATTTTTATTGAATTAATAAAGAAACGAAAGGAAATGATTTCTGGAGACTTGGCCATCTACAATCTATAATGCAGATGGCGACATTAAGAGATGACATCGTACTGTACACATAGTCTCATGGTTACCATTCCACTCTCAAATTCTAAATAAAAGTGCATACTAAATAGTTATCATTATTCGTATGCTGTAGGAAAATACATAAAATTGGCCATAACATGAAAAAAAAAAAAAGGCTCTTGTCTGCTTATCCTATTTTTAAAATTTTATTTTATATATCCAAGCGCAGTTTCTTTGACATGCGCAATCAAAAGTTACTTTGGCGCCTTTCAAGACATCAAACTTTCATGTCAGAAATCGATGTAAGAGCAGACGTGGGACGCAACAAAAGAAGCCAGTTCCGAGGAGGCAACAAAATGAGACTTCTGGAGACGGCACTATGTACGTCTGAGATCCCAGTGACGTAGCAGACACAAGACTCGCGCTGGGACGTGCTCAGTTCGCGCTCCGCGTCTTTACAGTGCTTTCAAATCATATTTATGCTCGCTTTCTATTTATTTGTGCGCACAGGAAGACAGGGGAAGAAACCGGGAAGAAATCCAGAGAAAGCAGTCTTTTATTTGATTTTTTAAAGCAACGATTGAAAGAAGTTGTTCCCCTTCTCATTGTTATGGTAGAGACCGAGGGCGTTTATTTCAAAGGCTCAGCTTACAACTGTAATGAATACACCACTTATGTATTGAGCATAAATACATATTATTCATGACTCAGAGATAACACAATGTGTTATTAAGGCAATCCAAATGTAATACTTTTAATAATTGCCTGTATTTAATAATTGGATCAATATGTTCTACTGATACTCTCTCTATATATATCTCTGTATAATACACTGACTCTAGCAAAGTCTCAAACAAGAAATAAGAAATACTTAAAAACAAGAAATCGAAAAGTTGAGCTTCTATTTAAATGTATCCATTCGTTTGGATCAGTCATGGAATTAAATTTGTAATAGATCTAGACTTACAATAAAAAAAAAATTATAAAAAAAAAAGGGGGGGGGGGGGGAATGACCTGAAATCAAAGTCATGGCTCAAGCCATCTCAGGCTTCTCAAGCCAACACGGTAACCACTCTGCTAGAGGAGAGCTTATGAACATTGAAGATTGTATAGATATCTATTGTTTCTATAGTCTTGACCTATTTTTCAGGTTTGTGTTCATTAAGACTCAGAAGATGACCACTTCAGTCAATGCCAGTTTCTTTCTCTTGTTCGAGATACCAAGCAGAATAATTTATTACCAATAGTTAATTAACTAATTGGTTAATTTTTTAAATTGATTCTTGTGTTGTCAGGTACAAGAAATAAACGTGTAAAATATCAGCTTGATCCGAGATTGGGTGTGGGAGAAATCACGAGTACAAACTTTATACCAGACAGACAGAGTGAGTTGGTTATAAGGTTTGTCAAAAGAAGCCCGAAAATAACAAGTAATTATAGACTTTTCGATTTTTTTAATGATAAATTTTAAATATTCTCCCTACTGACTATATTGAATTTATTTGTGGCGTCAAAAACACTCTCAACTAACTAGCTGAAAGCGTTATGTTACATGCGATTGTATAGATTTAGATTCAAAAATAGGTCTATAATTTGATGTATTGCACGTTTATGGAGAGAAATGGTTAATATCTTTTAGTTTGCAATACATGTCTGTCTGTCTGTAATTTATGCGCATCATAGTCAACTTTAACTTGTCTGTTATACGCATGTCTTTAAAATTCTTTATAAAAAATATCTGATTTAAAAAATTAAAACAATTACTTCTAAATCTAATATATCTTATTAAAAGCTTAAAAAACACAATGATGAATTTTTTTTTTTGTTTTTTTTCATATTTCTACTAGTGTTTTTATTAACCATATTTCTCTCCCGATCAGATGACTTCGCAAAATCATGTTGGGTTAACTCTTGTTTGAAACCGGCCTCTGACGCTTGTTCCGCCATCTGTTGCTACGAAGAAGTCAATTCCCCATGCCCGGCGTCACATTACGATACCAAGTATGTCCGGCGTTTGATGGTAGCGGTGGAGACAGTGGGGTGGGAGAGGCTCTCTCAATAGCCGGATACCTAATATTGGTGACAGAAGGAGTACTAACCAGGTTGCTCAGTGAAGACTGAGGAGATACATATTGGGAGGAAAATTTGGTTTCTATTGAGGTCGAGGGGCAAGTGGGTGGAGGATTTAAAGGCGTTGCCCTGGATCAATGGAAACATTAACTTCATTAGAGAGAACAAAATGTCCTTGACCTGATATTGAAAGACCTAGACCTACATTTTGTCAAGGGTTACAACTAGAACAAAATTCAAACCTAGAGATTTAAAAATGTAAACAAAAAAAAAAAATGACCAGCTCTCTCTTTAAAAACAATAGTGAGTTTGTTAGGTCTCATTAGACCATCCAGTGAATAACTTCAATACATTGACTAAAAATTTTAACTTGTAAAATGTTATAATTAACTTAACAAAACTAGAAGATTTCTAAAAAAAAAACAAAAAAAAAACACACATACACACTCTCTAAATAACAAAATTCACAATTCTGATACATCAAATGGACTCGAGACAGCTCAACGTATTCAAGAGGCCATCAAACTAAGAACCTAAAACATTGTAAAACCGTTCTCCCTGTAACGCCTGTAGAAGTAGAAATGTGTGTGTGTGTTATCAAAGATAGCACAAGGGAATCAGTTATACCTTCATAAATTAACATTGCCCAACAGTTAATAGCTTACAGTGTTCATAAGTGCGATTCATTAAGTAGACAATATGGAAGTTAGCATCGATATAGATTGGCCTGATAAGTCGCTACATGAAACCTTTAAAACAGTCTCAGAGCAGAGATTAGAGCAGTAACAAAAAATGCCCCCCAAAAAACTCTTCACTTCAGAGTCATATCGTCCCATCAAATTCTTCCTAAACAAGTTTCGATGCTTTAAAATTTAGTGACAGATACAGAAACTCAATTTCAGCTTACACACCGCTCAGGATTACAGTTTAAGGTAGTCTAAACGGTTGGTCCATCAGAGTGGAAAAATGTGTTTGAAAGTAACTTCCAAGACTGGCATAAAAACTCTCCATAATCAACGCATAATTGAAGAATGAGGAAACACTTGCTTCAAAACATGAAAACCATAACCAGAAGGACGGATTTAAGTATGTGGAGGCCCAGGGGTAGGGTTTTGAGGCCCCTACAATTTTTTGAAAGCTGTAATAAAGATTCACTTGTGAAGAAAAATACTTATATCTAAAAGACAAAAGAAATACAGTTCTTGTAAATTTAATCTAACTTTCCTATAAAAAAAATATTTGATATGCATATTTTAGATTTAAAAAGTTATATTTTTGAGTTGGTGGAGAGTAAGGCCCTTGGTAGACGCACTGTCGTAAATCCAGAGCTGTATTTACTTATTCCAAGCATCCTACGAGCGTACACTTCTTGGTTATGACATTTTTGCCAGCCGTAAAAAAAAAATGAGAAAAAAAAATGTTATGAAAAAAAAAATTAATCCCGTCGAAATTCGGATATTTAAAAAAAAATCTTTTTTTGTGAAGACCCCGTGGCTGTAGCCCAGGCCAGCCACACCTGGCCTGCCTTAAATCCGTCTCTGATAACCAGCCATACTTGCTGTCGACCAATACCTCTACTCACCACAGTTATAGAACAACAAGAGGTAATCTAAAGTTTCCGTTCAGTAAGAATACAGCTACATGCCTTATATTGGTCATCTTCCGTTCCACATTGACAAATTGTAACATATTTCACTTCATTTTTACAACATATGTATTGCATTGTAAGTTTTACTTTAATAGATTATCAACACGGGCGAATAAAGAGAAAAACAAGATTATTGTGACGTACTCGACTACTCGTTAGCTTTGTATTTTATTCCGTGACGTTTTAGCTTTTCCTCTTCCAATAATTCTTTTGGTTCTCCTTTTAGTTTCTTTTTGTTCTTGCTACAAGCCTACTGTTGCTCCCTGCAGACGAAACGGATACTGGAGAGGCTAATGATGTTATGATCATAAACAAGGGAGATAATACAGATTAGAGACTGGACCGACAATTTACGCAAGAAAAAGACGTGTTTTTTAAATCCGCGGGATGTTGAGGTCTTACCCAGGGAATGTAATTGTTTTCAGGAATCGACCCTTCCCATCAGGCCCAAGCTGTCTTGTAGAAGGGCGTGTTCTAGATCAGGATCCATTTTCCAGTATCGAAGCGGACGTAGATTTTAACCCTCTTCTCCCCAGTGGCCTCTCCGAGTGGTCAAAGAGACAAATAGTTTGAGACACGCGGCTGATACTTACCGAAACCAGTCTGTTTAAAGATGACTAGCTGACTGTTTTTTTTTTTTTTAAGGGGGGGGGGAGCCGGGCTGTGTTATATCATTAAATGGTTTGGTTGGTGCTGGTTGAAAGAAAAAGGTAAAAAAAAAAAAAAAAAGCGAGGTGGAAAAATGGGGAAAGGATGGGGGGGGGGGGGGGGGGGGGAGAGGATCCAGGAAAGTACAATGTTGCCAGGTTTATCCGTTATAGTTGGCCAACTTTTATGTGCAGCTGTAGTAGATTGTCTATAATAACGATCTGGTTATGTACGCCATCACTTGGGGAAACGTTATTTATTAATTTTCCCTCCCGGTGAGATAAACCCTCTATAGTTCAATAGAGTGTGATGTGGTTAACAATGTCCAAATTAATGCAGGCAATTAGTCTGTCCGTCTATTCGTCTGTCAATCCAACTGTTCGTCCGTCAATCTATTTATACATCAGTCTGTCTCTCCGTCTATTGATCCATTTTTCTGTTCGTCCGTCCGTAAGTCTGACTATATTTTTGTTTTAAATTGAGGTAAGTCGGTAAGTTCTTATTTAAGAACTTTTTTTTTGCAGCGACAAAATGAAACTTTATTAATACTAAAGTAGAACCAACTATAATTTGAATAGATTAGAAAATAAAAAAACTATAATTTGAATAGATTAGAAAATAATGTATCTTACACTCATTGACCAAAAAAAAAGTGAGTGCACTAGGGCAAGATACTTATCCTATAATAAAAATATTTCCCTAAACAATGTCTGAACTCAATTCCTTACGTAAGCATCATTAGTTCCTGGAACGTCTGCTCCCCATGAACTTGTTATGTAGGAGAAGAAAAAAAAAGTCTCAGTAACGTGGTTGAGTGTCTCACCCCGCCATATTCTATTTCACTTTAAAGTTTCAAAATGGAAATGACCGAATGTTGTTCAAAACGTATTAGTTTAATCCCGCAATCCTTCAAAACTGACTACTATCACTCCGCATTCCCGGTGTCTCTTGAGGCAGGCTCAAAGACTGTGATGGGGCGGAAGTTGAAAAGAAAAAAACTATATTCCTACTACAAATAGTTCCTTAGTGAAGGCAAGGGATAGAACTGTGTCAGACCCTGAACACTGTGACGTATTATGTAGGTCACCAAAGAGGTCAAAACAATGATTCTTTTTTTTTTTAATGAACAAACCGGCCATCAATCTGACTTTCCTAGTAAGTCCTCCGCTAAGAGGGAAAGGAGGGGGTGAGGGAGGTATCTATATAGTTTCCCATGGATGCCGCTGATGTGGGGCTGAATTTTTACATGGAAACAGTTTTAGACCAATCGATAGCAATTGAGGTGCCTATTGAACACAGAGAGGACATGAGAGACAGAGAGAAGGGGGGAGCGAGAGAGACAGGAGGGGGATGGAGGTGTTGACATTATATCAAGAAACAGAACTAATTCTTTGTTTGTAATGGAAGCTAGTACAAATACTGGAACCTTTTAAAGCCGAATGGAGGCGAGGGGGAATCGCGATGCTAGGAAATGTGTGCAACCCTGCATAATTCATTAATATAACAAGCATGCCAATGACTGCAAGTTTATCGCTGAAATGTCTGGCGCCCTAGTAAAGATTTCATCCACATCATTATTACACACACACACACACGCAAGCACGCACGCACACACACATATATATATATATACACGCACACACACACACACATACATACATATATATATACATTCATATAAATATATACATATATATATATATATATATATATATTTACATATATATATACATATATACATATATATATATATACATATAGATATATACATATATATATACATATATATATATACAAACATATATTCATATATATATATACGTCAGGAGAAGACGATCGATATATAATGTATGTTGACAATGGCATAAAGATCGTTAGGAGTGAGGCATCCAACAAACTGAAATCACTCAAAGTTACATCCCGTGTTCATTGCACAACAACAACCTAATACTAGACTGTGACAGACACGATGGGAGAATCTATTATAAAATGTATTATAAAACTAGATAAATTAGAGATACGAGAAATAATCAAATTTTTGGGCCTTAAAATAAAACCACTTTTTAAAGTATAAAAATGTCAATTAGGCTTGCGATTTACAAATAGCACGGAATACAAACAAGTCCTATGTATGAAAAAAAGAAAAACCTAAAAATAATACTATTATTACAACTATTATTCCAATCAATGATTAATTTATTAGACTGTAATGAACTTACAAGTTGATGTGCACTATATAACTATGGATTTAGTTGTAGACCTAGGAAGTTTTAATATTATTGTTTCATTTTAAATGTGATATGCACTAAAGTGAACATATTAAAACTATTAATCTACTCTATATTTGTAAGTTACCATTCATTGATCAAGATATCTCAAACACTCGCCACGTATCCACAGGAAATTTTGTACACAGGTTTCTTTTACCTCCTAGACGCTCACTAAGAACAGTTATTGACAGAATCTTGGGACGACTATTCGCGAAAAACCGCAAGCTTTCTATCAAACCTTTGTATTTTGTTTTTGGTATTTCCCAAAAAGGCCGCAGTCTACATATATCTATACAGCACAAAAAAATATCACAAATTCCGTATTTTTATTGTAATGTTTTTTCTTTTTCTCTAAGTCTACATATTTTTAATATGCCTTTCAGCGGGTCATCGGTCCAACAATGGATGTAATTGCATTAGTCACTAGGTCTGCAGTGCTGATATGGGGAGTAAATCCTGTAATCACCTTGCTGTTTTATTATTTATCCCACTCAATAATACATCACACAAGCATGGCCTATATATTTTTTAGGAAGTGCAAGAGAGGAAACTAGTCTAACTTTTCAGACATAAGAAGTAATTACTATTCAAGTTATGGAATTTCCAAACCTCCTGCAGGACGGCAAGGGATGGAAGAGGGCAGGATTCGAACTCGGGACCATATGACGAGGGCTAAAGTGTCTACCAAACGACCATTTAGCCATCCCTTATATATTGACGAGATAAGTAAACAATAAATCTGTTTCGTGTAAATCAAAAAGTAAGAGAAAAAAAAGCATAAAATAATAATAAAAGAAACAAACAAACAAATACCTTCTCTATAGAACTAACTTATAGAGCGATTAGTATCCTCTTAATAAATAATAAATAGTTTAAAACAAAATGAAACCTTTTTTTTTTGCACCGCAGCATTCCCGCTCTTCTCGAGATCTAAGCCTTTGTTGTTTTGAGTTTTGCAAGAGCTACTGTTCTATTCTGGTCAGAATTTCTAGTTCTCTAGGAAAAATTAAAATTTATTTTTTAATTCCTTGAAAAATTATAACGGTCAAACTAGAATTTTCACAATGCGGCCAATGAGCTAGCAATTCTGTCAAATTTTTAGGAAAATCGTTAGAACCGTTTTCGAGATCCTCGTCCAGGTTTTTGAGCCCACCTACCCAGATGGTTCCACGAAGGTACGAGTTGAATATAGGTATTGGAATATAGGTATAGAATATAGGTATTTAATATAGGTATTGAATATAGGTATTAAATAGAGATATTTAATATAGGTATTGAATAGAGGTATTAAATAGAGGTATTGAATAGAGGTATTGAATGGAGGTAATGAATAGAGGTATTGAATAGAGGTATTGAATAGAGGTATTGAATGGAGGTATTGAATAGAGGTATAGAATAGAGGTATTAAATAGAGGTATTGAATAGAGGTATTGAATAGAGGTATTGAATAGAGGTGTTAAATAGAGGTATTGAATAGAGGTATTGAATAGAGGTATTGAATGGAGGTATTGAATAGAGATATTGAATAGAGGTATTGAATAGAGGTATTGAATAGAGGTATTGAATAGAGGTTTTGAATAGAGGTATTGAATGGAGGTATTGAATGGAGGTATTGAATGGAGGTATTGAATAGAGGTATAGAATGGAGGTATTGAATGGAGGTATTGAATAGAGGTATAGAATAGAGGTATGGAATAGAGGTATTAAATAGAGGTTTCGAATAGAGGTATTGAATGGAGGTATTGAATAGAGGTATTGAATAGAGGTATTGAATAGAGGTATTGAATGGAGGTATTGAATAGAGGTATAGAATAGAGGTATTAAATAGAGGTATTGAATAGAGGTATTGAATAGAGGTATTGTATTGAATAGAGGTATTAAATAGAGGTATTGAATAGAGGTATTGCAAAAAAACAAGTTGAAAACAAAACTCTCCATGGTGTACTAAAGTTATCCTCAAACTATATTATTAAAGACAGTGTGATATGATTTGGGAAAGCTATCTGGTTATGTTTTATGCGCTATGGACTGTCGTTCAGTGGCCTTTAAGGTCCTGGGTTGGAACCCTGCCCGCAGCCACCACCAGGTAATCCTGAGGGAGGTTTGGGCTAGGTTGTACTTATCTTCAGAATCTGAAGTAACATCCGAAAGATGTTTAACATTGGAAGTGGGAAATATCCGAGGACGAGAATGCACTACTAGTATTTCATGCATTGAACATTCTTTTTTTCTTTCTCAAACTAATCTATAATTCAAAAGTTAAATGCCCATGAGAAGTCACTTTCCAGTTTTATAACATTATATGCTTAAGCAAACGAACAAAATTAATTATTCATAAAAGTCCATTGATTGGACAGGAAAGTAGAAAGTAATACACGGCGGCCATTAGAGAGAATTTTTTTTGTTATGTACACAAATATTTGTTTTCAATGAGAATCAGTCAAGCGTGAGCTATGTATTGACAGTTAAGTGGCTCTCAAGGTTCGACGTTATGTAGAAATGAACCGAAACGATGACAAAATGTTGTCTCAACATTTTTTTAAGTTCCTCAAAGTTCTTATTGAGTGAGATTAACAAACGACAAGAAATGTCATGCCTCTATCAACTATCCTATACAAAACAAGGTTACAACAGAAAGTTTGTGTGAAAACACAAACTCAAAATCGGCCCCCGAAGTGGTCCACCCAGGCAGGCTTCAATATTTTCAGAAAGAACATCCGAATGAAATTATATCAAAGACAAATAAGAGATAAGAATGGAGAAAGAATGTTAACAGATCTTGTGTAGTGCCCCAACGGTCCAGCAGATCAAAGGATAGGTGCAAGTGAATGTAAAGTTAGGTGTGAACCTGGCCTAACTAGTTCCCCTTTCAGATCTTGTGGTCTATAGGGCAGATGATGTAAAGTTCATCTGTTTTTGTGGCTTACGGTTAACGGGGGTGTCATGTAGCCAGCACAACGACCAACCTAGTTTACGAGATCTAAACGTGACGGACGGACAGACATTTCCCACAAAACTAATAGCGTCTTTTCCCTTTTTGGAGGCCGCTAAGAAAACAACAAAAAACGACTGGATTTTTTTACTCCCTAACCTCAAAATGTACCTCGAAGCTAGTTTTTATTGCCCTACTCTGGGTGAGAGCGTGAAAAACAAGGTTACAATGACAGTTTGTGTGGAAACACAAATTCAAAATCGGCCCCGAATTGGTCCACCCAGGCAGGAAAAAAGGCAGGTTTCAATATTCGCGGGCACGCTACCCTGCCTCATCGTGGCGCCCGTGTGGAAACGACCATTAGAGGAACTGGTTAGGCTAAATGGGTAGCAACACAAGACTCCCGTGGGGATGCCCACGGGTAGACGAGAGTCCACCCATTGCACTGGCGGGGTTGCAAAAGAGTCCCCACAAACCTGTCATACATCCATGCGCTGTTCCTCAAGGGACCGTTACACATAATGGCGAGTCCCCCACGGTTAGCTTGGTATAACGAAGGAAAATGGCGGAGGCTCCCGGTGTACTCGGCCTTCGGCCATGTGCAGCCAAGCATGCGTCGGGGGCCAAAGGCATTGGAAATAGCAATGCTTTACATAGGCATTGACTCGGGTCTCTCTCAAACAGAACTGTGCGTTCACACAGGTTTTTTTTTTTTTTACTGTTTGGCGTCCAAAACAGGTTTTTTTTCAAACTTAGGGCTCTTAGCCCTTGGACATCAACAAGGTTTCAATATTTTCAGAAAGAACATGAAATTCTATAAAAGACAAATGACAGAGAAGAATGGAGAAAGAAGGTTAACGGATCTTGTGTGGTGCCCTAGCGGTCCACAGATCAAAGGATAGGTGAAAGTGAATGTGAAGTTAGAAGTGAACCTGGCCTAACAGTCTAATAATGAATATCTAATTGATCTAATTGTTTTGTAAAGGGACAATCTCTTATTCCTCGAGAAAAAAACATTTCCATTTTTTTTAGATTTGGGAGAAGGTGCCCCTCTTTTCATTCTAGACGATGAATTTTGGAAGACAATCACTTCTACCGCCACTTTTTTTTTTGCGGGGGGGGGGGGGGGGGGTCAACCAGCTGGTGTTCCTATTGTTCTGAAATCTCTTTAAACAAAACACAAATGTCAATAATTTAAACATCAATTTGATTTTATTTTTAAATAAAACATTTGCCGGGAAACTTTTTTTCTCTTTCTTTTTCAGTTGTTTCAGAGAAATTGGTTTTGTCTTTAAGAGTGTTACTTATCACACCAGTTTGTTACACTTTTGTAAAAATTGCCTTAAAGGTGTAAATTTGCGAAGTTCGAAGAACTCTGGTTAATGGCTAATAGCTATATAAATGACTGACCTGTATCTATGGCCAACGGTTGATTTCAGATACCCATTGAGTTGGGTAGACTCAGGGGCGTCCTAAAAATCGAGCCATCACCGAGATTCAAATCCGGTTCGAAAGCAAAGTACTTTACCACGCAGCCACCACTCTTACATTCATGTATGTTAATTAGAGAATTAAACTCTGCATTTATTTTCCTGGCTGAATCAGGCAACCCATTCCATGCTCTAAATATATATATGACAAAAGTTTTAGATAGAAATATACTTTATTATGATCTTTTTCTTCATCTCTAATATTTCTCATATCGTGGTAGTTGCAGAGCTCTAGCCAGAATCGAGTCCAAACTGGAATCGATATAAATAAGTTTGTTGCTAAGGTTTTGGACGTAGATGCAGAGCTCTAGTTAGAATCGAGTCCAAGCTAGAATCTGGTGTCGGGCAGGGTTCGAACTCGGGACCACTCTTTTACTTTTGGGTACCATTCCTCGAACAGTAATATTTAAATATCCAATCTGTAATTCGAAAGAAAAGGGAAAAAGAGCTTGCATACATATGTTTGTTTTGTTAAATCCAAAGTTTAAAGTAAAACAATCCTTTTTTTTAAATATGTTTTTTAAGTATATTTCATTTTCTCCGGGGAATGACTTTAAAATGTATTCACCGTACATTCACGTCAATTCATCAAATATTCACAGCATTGCTCTCTTTCAACCCAGTCCGATATTAAGTAGAACATAAACATAACCATTCATTCTAGACGTTGGTATTTAAATCGAGTCATTTTCATAGAATCAATAGCGCTTTACATTTTTATATCCAGCTTTTTTTTAAAGCTTTAAATTTCATATATTCTAGAGTCATCTAGACTAAAAGGAAAGAATCTAAAAGATAAACATAGATCTCTAGAAAAAACAAAGCACGCATTGAAAGTTCCGAAAGACTGGACTGATATTTGCAACACTTTTCTGATTAGCACATTTCCCTAGGTGCGTTGAATATGTCCTCAAGAGCAAAGGGGTCAAAAGTTCAGATGGTCTTTTCAGTGACCGCAGCAGACGAGGATATAGCGAGGCTTGAAACTGATGTACTTTTTTTTACAAATTAAATACATTTAAGCCAAGACGTGTGGTCGGAGTTGATGTGTACGAGTGTTGCAGGATTTTACTATTCCAAAGCCATAACGTTTTGTTTGCATCGCGATTGATCCAGAAGGCGTATACCAATGTGTTTAACGCGTTTGAAAGAAATGTTTCTTGATCTCACGCACCAAATCTCGCTCATTGGTCAGAGAAAATTCTCAACGTCACGTGTGCTAATAAACGGTGTTGTATCTTTTTTTGTTTTGCTTAGACCTTCAACACTTGATTGTGTAACAATGTCTTCCTCCCACTCGACACCAGTCCCTCCCCACCTCCCCCCAGCCTTCATGCCACCAGTTCCTCCTCTCATAATGACGGCACTAAGAAAAACTGCGCGCGCTTATAATAAAAGGAAAAATAGACGATTCCGAACGACCAACTGCCATTAAAGAAACAAACACATTCAGCTGTTAGTTTACAGGATCTTCTATGGTCGCCATGGTTACTCAAAAGACACCAGTGACCTCTCCTATCTCCGTTTTCTAGGATTTAGATTAAATGTTTTTTTTTGTCTTTTTATCCTCGGTTTCTTTGTTTAATTACCTTCGATTTTATTTCAACAAATACAAAGGCGGACGAGAGTTGGCGAGGGAGTTACGTGAATGTGGGTAGGCTATACGTTTTGTGTTTGAAAAACTAAACAGCCTTTGGATCAGGTGATATATAAGTTAAGTGAATTACTTTCTGTGTCAGAAAGCATTACATACTGTTAAAATGGCATTGTATCCTGTCACATAATGTCACATAGAAGTAACTAATAATTTAATTGGAAAGTCGATTTGAAATCATTGGCTGTAATACTCAGTAACACGGATCTACACACTTAAGAATCGGCTACAAAATTTTTCAAATAACAAGCTTTAAAAAAAGCTATATAATTGGTGCATATTGTGCATATAGTGGATTAAAAAAATAATGATATTAACGATATGTTATGTTAGGAGTTTAGAATTCCCACATCCCATTTCCCAGCACCTCGGGTTTTATCACACGAACGATAAAAAAAAAAGACAATTAGCTCTGACTGCATTAGTTATTAACTTTAATTCCAGCTGCAAATCAGAGGATAACTGTGGGGGAGATGTCTGACTTGTTGGCTGCCAATGACTTAGAATGATCTCAAGGAGCTTGAATGAAAAAGTCTGGACATTTAACCCTTAAAGTGCTGAGCTTTTTTACAAGAGTGCAAACAAAATGGAATTACAATTCTAATGTTTAGAAGCTAAACTACCACACGCGTCTAAAGGGTTAATAATAATCTTTGTTTTCCATAAGGAACATTATAATTATTGAATATGAAATATTCGTTCGCACCAGTTTCACTCCAACATTCCATGTGAAATGTATATATCGGAGAGTTGAATTGCATTTAATGATTTGATTGTTAAGGGCATGAAAGAGTTTTTGAGTATGTTTGTATTTGTAAATGGTGTCTTGTATATCATTTGTGATGGAAAAATCTCAAAATCGTGACCCAGTTTTTTTTTAAATTTTATTTTTAGCTTTCTTATGAATGTTTCTCTCAACGGTTGTCCAAATGGAGTTTGTTTGTTACCAATGACCTTACTAACAGAATTTAGAATTTAGTACTTAATGAAGTTTTTTTTGTTAATGTTCAGATTGCCAGACCAGGCAGTGATATTGAAACTTTAAATTTAGCCATGGTCGGAAAGTTGTTGCACACAAAACAGTTTTCCTTTAACCAGGAAGCTGTTGGGTCTAAAGGAAAGGAGGGAAACAAAGATACAGTTTGAGAACACTTGCTGGCTCTTCCAGAATGTAGAATTCTGGAATTTGTCTCTATTAGCAGTATGTGTTGACTGGAAGTTACATGCAAACTTGTGCTGTCGTTGTGTAAGAAGTGAATATGAACTTTTAAAGGAGAGTGAGTCTCGTATCACTTCTAGCATGAGTTTCACTGTCTTTTTTTAGCCCTGGTCCATCTTTGTTCCGAACCGGTACTCAATAACCACTCATCGATCTCTCCCTCGACCCAGCTTCATTTCCTAGCCAATAAATACCAACACATTTACTGATTGGATTACACTTATACAACAGTAGCATGCTGGTTAACCAAGCGAACAACGTGCAATAATAGCATTCATCCTTTAGCCACATGCCGTTAGCCGCTTAACCATAAACTCACTAATCGGCCTTCAACCTCGTCACACTCAGTCTACTCGTCAGCTGTAGTAGCACTGGAGGTGGTGTCGAGTGGCAGGGTGGTGGAGACACCATTGAGTCAGGTGAACGAGATCACAAGTGTCGTTGATAGCTGTCCAGAGGTACATAGACGTCATGGTCAAGGAAGTGGACACCGCGATTTGTCATATCACCAATTACACCCTAGTGACATCACAATCTGAGAGTATCGATGTAAGGAAATCTTACTCTGTCATTTGATCTCAAGTGATTCTCTAACTTTCTAATAGTTGGATCAACAATTTTGTTCTTCTTCTTCTTTGTTCTCATTTTACATGGCGGAGGGTTCAGATCAGTAATCCTATATCTCAGATGAACCGCGCAGTGGTTTCCAGATCAGGCAGTTCTCCGTATAGTATTTGTTCTATGGGTGGGTTTTGGGTCCAGAGTCTTGTTCGGGTCTCTTGATATAGTATGCAGCTTTGAAGAACATGGTCAGCATTCTCTGGTGATGCTCCACAAGGACAGGTTTCGCTCGTCCCGACTTTAAGCTGCCAGAACATATGTTGGCTCGTTCTGTTGTGTCCTGTCGAAAAATTATGTGTTGGTCATGTCAAGATAGTTTATAATAGGCGTCCTTTTTCTTGTAATTAGGATGTGAGCTGGTCCAATTCTCATTTCTTCTACTCTCTATTATTTTCATCATTTCTTCTGGGTAGAGTGGGATTTTCATTTGTTTGTTCATTCTTCCATCTCTGGCCAGTATGTCTGCTTTTTCATTGCCTTCTAATTCAATGTGTGCGGAACCCATTGAAGCACAACAATTGTATTGAATGATAAAGTGCTTAACAGACTGTGACGGTTCAACTAAACAAAAAACCCTCAAATATAAGAATGATAAAAGACTGTAGAGCAGTGAACTTGTTTATGTGATTGTTTACTATTTCGATGATTAAGAATGCCCGTTTTGCTAACGAGTAAAGCGTATATGTAAAATATATAAGTAAAGTATATATGTAAGTATATACAAACCATTGAGATTGTCTGATCAAACGATGTAAGCACAATCAAAGTTGAGTTCTAGAGAGACAAAGAGAGAAACACATACATGCCAATAAAAAAAAAGACTTAAGAGCCAAAGTTCATGGACGAAATAATGACTTTGAAGAACGTATCATATTCGGGTATCTATGATTTAGAATTTCCCAAAAAGAGAAAGAAAAAAAAGGGGATGGGTGGGTGGGTGGAGGATAATTTTCCAGCCCTGTACTAGACAGATAATTGCGATGGCCCGAGACCGGGGGTTAGCGCACTGATCGAGTTGGTTGTGATTGTTTCCGAGACTCCAAAAACACCAAGGGGAGTTTGTGGCATTGATTTCAGTCAGAAGTTCATCACGCACTAACTGGACGAGGCTGAATAGTTCGTCTGAAAGAACGTATTGCTTCACAGGGCCGTGGTTACAGAAACATGGCCTTACATTTATAGAGACCCTCTTTTTGTCTTCTTGTATCTGGTTTCATACTTTATACTGAAAGGACTATTATTTTTTTTTTTTGGTTCTGTACCCGGTCGAACAAATATCCTCTAAGGACATTTTTTTTTATAAATTGGTTCTTGTCTAACCTTTTGTTCTCTAGAGACCTTTATATGTACCCCCCATCTTATGCTTCAGAGTTAAAGACTATCTTCTAGACCTAGGGTACTTTTCAATAACTTTGAAAACAAAATTTAGGCAGAACAATGCTATTGACATAAGAAAGGCAGAATGATGCACTGAATATATACGATTTCAAATAGAACCGCACGGTACACATTATGGTGGAATTTTATTTTTAAAATGCTTATCTTAACTCACACCGTCTGTCTGTCTGGGTGGAATCTTATACACGTTATTTCTCCCACTCTCAGAAATCAGAAAAAGTTGAAATTTCACACAATTATTCATTGTCGATCACAACAAATGAATCAATCAAATGATTGAACAATTATTTCTGGTTAATTAGTTTTGTTTTATATTGAAAATGTACTAAGCTGACAGAGCGATAAGCCTTGTATAGAGAGTAATGTCTTTTGCTAAACATTTTTAACTAGCAATAGTCTATAAAATCTTTTTTTTATAAGTAGGCTACTTGTATAGTTCAGTGGCTAACCAGTCGGTCATCCACCATGGAGGTTCGAAACGTCGACTTCGAATTCCGACTCGACAACTTAAAAAAAAAAATAGTTTTGAAAAAGCAGCATGGAAACCTATCAGATAACCAGATAACCCCCTTCCTTTCCAATCTGGTCCACACAAGTGATTGGATCATAGCGCATTGAGCATTTAATTAGCATGAAAGATGCGCTAAACATTTGTCTAGATCTATTAAAAATTAATTTACATGATTCATTCTAAATGATCCAATCTAAGTCAATATAAGCTTTGTTTAAAAAAAATGTATACTACTATTTTACTTGTTTAGAATAGTGTTTTCAGTGTCTGAGATCTAGACGTCATAGTCAGACAGCAAAAATCTAGAAGCAAGTTTCTCATGCGGGGGTCTCTGAACAAATCCTAAATGGCTGAACGTCACTTCACCAAGCGTCCGTTTTGTGAGATATTTTTTCCTTAGTACATTGATTTTCGTATTTATAATTAGAATTTATCTATAAGCTTGCAAACTCTTCATTGGTGGTCGATTGGTGGACACAGCTATGACGATTTTCCTAGAAATTTGACAGTTTATGTATATCTTTGGGAAAAATTACAATTAATTGGCCACACAATGAACACTCTGGTTTGACAGTAATAATTTATCAAAATATAATCATCTTAAAATGAAGAGCATGTTCGGCGGGTTTTCCCGCACTCGACTCAAATGTTCTTTGTATTTTGAATAGATCACATACTAAAATGTATTTGTGACAGTAAGTATAACGATACCTACAGGGTTGTTCCTGGGACATATTTTTCTATCCCATTCTATCCCATGAGATTCCCATTATAATATTAATATGGAATACAGTTCAAATAAAATCATTAAATTTATGAAAGCTTAGGTATAGTCTACTAAATGGGACTACATGTAAAAAGAGAGATGCAAAACGACAAGATTTATCAACTCTATTCACTTTAACACTCAAAAGTATAATCTAAGTATGACAATTCAGTATCATTCTGACCATTTTGGGGTGCTACGTTTACACAGCCTGTACTCAGTAACAACGTGACTTCAACTGTCTGCCTTCCCGCCTTCACAAATTTATTTGAAATTTTCAATTCAGAAAGAAATTCAGCAACGAAACAAATTACAGATTAAAACTAGCCATGTATTTTTACAAATCGCCAAGCCGCGCGTATGCGCAAATTACCTGTCTTGCAGTGTTACCGCTCGTTAAGTTGGGAAAACCTAGCCTTTAAAAACCCTAGGAAAACCTCAATTATTCCTTAGACTCGAAATCCTTCTCCTAGCACCATTCAGTTACATAGATGATGAATGAAGACTATTTGGTTGCACTTACACAACTGCACATTTCAGACTAAATTTATTTTACAATATCAAATATCGACTACCATGGGAAATACAAATGTGTGCTGTCCCATCCCATCCCATTGGGTGTTCACCATGGGATTCCCATGGTGATAACATCCTATGGACGACACTGGATACCTATACTATTTATAAATACACAATATCAATACTAGATATGCATCTTTAGATCCATTATCCTAGTCTAGACTAAAGTCTTTTAAAGCTTCTATATTATTAAACTAGAATCTTTAATATTCTGAGTAGATTTATACATGGGCTTAACCAGAATTTAAAAACAAAATCTATTCTTCATGAGTTATTGAGATCGAAGTAATTGTTCTCACAAAAAAGTAATTAGCTTCATACAGCGGTAAGAATAAAAAATGACATGTTAATCTACCGACTTAATTATAAGTCACTGTGACTATTCCTAAATAAATTCATTGTTCAAACACAACTCAGTATTCTCTATATTTGAATAAACCGACCGAATTCAAAGTTAGCGTCATTGTTATCACATCATCATTACCATATTAAAAAATGAAGACCGTAAACAGAAAATAAAACAAAAAACTCCTATAAAATTCAATAAAATTGCCGTTAACCAAATAAGGTCAATTAGGCCTACAATGGGGCGATTTCCGCTAAGTAATTTGCGCATTTCAAGGAATGTTTACGGGTCAATAAAATGAATACACGAATAAATAACCGGATGAGCCATTAAAAGAAACTCGTTTCACTAAAGAATTATTTGTTTTTTTTTTGTTTCCGCGGGCAAAGTTCACCCGAAACCGTTTTAAAAAGGGCACAATTACATATGTATATAGGCAGGCCCCCTCTCCCAATCCAATGTTATAGATGAGGTTACAATATTGTCAATGCCGTAGGAGGAATTACGAATTACGTGCGCCTCTATTCAGCGAAGAAAATGATATTTCGTAAGATTATGGCAGACGTATAGGGCTGCGTATAACGTCTGAACATATAGACCGGAGGCAGATATTGCAGGGTTTGTGGGAAATTTCCCAAGAGGGTGAATGTTTAATACAGACCAAATAGCTTAACTTGTATATCTTTTCTATTGGCTCCACCAGTCCCCCCAGCCCCAACCAGTCCGCATATCTCTATAATATTTTTAAGAGGCTTTTTTGAATATGTATAGCCCTCGGGATAGATAACTCTTTTGATCGCTTTCTTTGCCAACACAGGAATTAGCATTTGACAGTAAAAATAACCCTGGTACAAATTAGTCAAGGGAGGTAAGAGTAAACGACCTGAAGTAAAATATGGTCACTTTCAGATCTATGCAGAAAACATTTTTTTTTTCGAATTGATTAATAGTTTTATTTATTTTTACAGAAGTTACTGAGGTCGATGCCAAAATAAAATAAATGAGCTTAGTTATTGGTATGTACAATGTGGACATAAACTATATTAATATGTATTTTTAATCCTTTTTTTTATGTTGTTTTCTTAGAGAAATATATGTACTTCAGAATGGACATTCTAAGATGAAATGGAAAATACCACATGGAAGTGTTTGTATTCATGAAGAATAGCACAAAAGTACGTGAATTTAATTTTTAATAATTCTATACAGATATTTTAGATGGACAGCAAATGTGGACAATACTTTTTCACCTTTTCAAATCACAAAATGTACTTACAGGCCAAAAAACGAAAAAAAAAAAAACATGAAAGAAAAACAGTTTCTCGATAGGAGATCCACAGTTAAAAAAATAGTTACTAAGAATTAATTATTAAATGTACTAGAGAAATCAAATATATATTTTTTTTTAAAATTTTTAATCGCTTTTTACAGTGCCTCTTATGATCTCTCATGCCCAGTGACACTATGGTCCAATCTCTTGAGAGGATCTGTGTGTGTGTGGAGGGGGGCGTCTGGGAGAAGGTTTCCGTGCCGCCTTCAGTTTCGAACTCGAACCCCTCCCTCCCCCCCCCCCCTTTCAATTTAGCTAAAAATACAAAATAAGAGGCGCTTACAGAGAAATGTGTAAAAGAAATAAATAATAAGAAAGTAAATGGTGAAATTAAAAGTAAACAGTCAGGAGAGAAAGTAAATAAATTAAAGTAAATAAATAAAAGTAAAAGAAGGCAGGAGGTGAAGATAATTAATGTTTATGTGTTGATTTGAAAGAGAAAAAAAATGTAGGCCTATTAAAGATAACTGAAACGTATTTAAAGTGTGATAAGGCAACCGCCATCTAGCCGCTGCCGCCACAGCTATATTATAGAACTAGTATAAATGCATGGCGTTGTGCGGGGTTAAGACTAAAAAAATGTTATCCAAATTTAATTATTTTGCATTTTTGGAAAATTTCTAGGAAAAGCTTTATAATCTACAACAGGTTGACTTGGTAGAGAAATATTACTTTAAATTCCAGTTTAGCCGGACCACTTCATTTGTTGTCATGTACTTGAATATTTTAGCAAGAATATTTAAACAATCTTGTCTATTACATTTCAAACATGTATTAGACACTTTTTAAGGTACGCAATTGGTTTACCCAATCCCGTTGGGAAATGTTAAACAAAATACAGTTGTATTCTACAATATATAAAACTGAAGCCTTGCATAAAAAAACCATTATATTATAAGATATATAATTATAAACCTATGTTAATTTTTAAATCAAGCAAAATACAGGTGATATGGATCTGTCATAATCTAGATCAAGTCTAACACCTCTCTTGAGAGAATTCTCATCTATAAATCGAGTTATCTTTTTAAAAATTTAGGGTATCTAGTAGGAAGGGTTTGAATGAACATTCACGTGCAATTTCAACAATTGTGAAACAGTCTTGAGTTCCATAAATAACCTGCAGACATACATAACTCTTCAAAAAGTCTCACAATAATTAAATGTCACGTGTGCTGATTATTGTGCTGCTCCCATGTGGTTCTATTTGTTGTAACGTTGTAATAAATCCTTTAGCTTGTAATCAATACTCAAACATTATTTATAATCAATAACAGCGTGTTAAATGTCAGGCCAGCAGGACCTCCGAATTCTCAGTTCCTTCTGGGATTCAATGAACAAAAAGATGTCACTATTTGACCTCATATTTTACATATCAGAGGTCAGCTTAAAGTCCAAAGATATTCGAGGATAAAATATTTTGAATTTAGGTACTAATTCTTAGTCGTTGTCATTTTGGGAACCGGATTGTTTTGCAAAGTTGGCATCTATGGAAATAGAAGAATTGGCGTTGGCACAATTGTTTGTTTGAAGATCAGGGGAGCTAGAACTATTATAATCTGGTCCTGATTTATCGTCCTTGATAAGTATACGCTGCTTTTCAAATCAACTAACATTTCTAGAGCCACACATAAGGCTACCTATGACATCAACTATAACGACAGCTACTGGAAGTGCCTTGTACACGTATGTACGTACGTACGTGCGCGCGCGTGTGTTTTTTTAATTTATTTATTAATGAACAAGACCACCTCTGCAATCAGAAAATTGTGTTAACTCTAATATCTGTGTTTGATATCGGTGTCTGCAGTGCTTTTTTTTAAAAAAAATAGGTGCCGGTACCCAGTGATTAGGTGCCAGTACTCAGTAGTTGAATGCCTAACTTTTAACTACTAAAAATTAATAATATACGTTAAAATACAAGAAAAATAATAACTTTTTCAAAAAGGTGCCGGTACGCAGTACCGGTACGTACCGTCACAAAAAAAGCCCTGGGTGTCTGATATCTGTGTTCAATATCTGTCTAATATCTGTGTCTAATATCTGTGTCTGATATCGGTGTCTGATATCGGTGTCTGATATCTATGTTTAATATCTGTCTAATATCTGTGTCTGATATCGGTGTCTGATATCGGTGTTTAATATCTGTCTATTATCTGTGTCTGATATCGATGTCTGATATCTGTGTTTAATATCTGTCTAATATCTGTCTAATATCTGTCTAATATCTGTGTCTACTATCTGTCTAATATCTGTGTCTATCTGATCAGATCAGATGAGTTAACAACAACAAGCCCATAGCATGGAAATTTGAAAAAAAAAATAAATTCGGTAACAAAAAGAAATGCGTTATTTGCTGCAGTAATGGTCAAGTGCCAACTCAAAAGTCATTAAATACGTGAATGCGTATGTGGAGGGGGACTAAGTCAATGTTTTGTAATAGCTCACACCAAACGTAATTACAAAGCTTCTACTCGTTCATATGTTTGGACAACTAGCCACAGTGTGGCAGGATTATCATTTTGTATTATCATCGTCACATGTCCTCATCACTCAAGTAATGCACCACACGCACATCGTATTTTTTGTTTGGTTTGAAATATAACGCGTTCCGTTTTTATCACCGGTAATAAATTAACATAGCCGATTCCAACAGCCCGGCGCGGTGCTAACACTAAGATTTATTATTTGAATACATGTTCGCACGACGACAAGATATAGGGGCAACTTCTTTTGTTGCGTTGGTTTTTTTTTTGTTGTTTTTTTGTTTTCTACTTCTATAGAACACTTTGAACTTTCAACGATATGTCGAACTTGCAGTAGATCTAACTGGCTCAAATGATCGGTACCCCGCCCCCCTCCAATCCATCTGTCCCCCTTTCCCGACATGCAATCCTTTGCCCTTTCGTTGCCACCTAACACTTGATATCATCCACGTCTGCCCATATAATAAATATTTATTATGCCTTCTGCCAGAGGTTGAAACTAATGGCATTATATGGTGACAGGAGTAGGATTGTTTGGTTTAGATAGCCAGTTTTGGGAGCAATTCAGGGGCAGCTGGTAAAAGCAAATGAATACAATAACGACTATGTTGAGCAAAAATAAATTAAAACACAAAAATCAAAAGCTAAGTATGTATGAAATTGGAAAATGGAAACAATGTAAGATCCCTGCACTATGTCCACCTCACCCTCACTTAGAAATAAGTAGCTAATTTCTATAGTATTATTATAATCAAAGGCCTAACGGAGGCAAAGTGGCTGAGTGGTAAAGCGCTTGACCCCCAAACCTAGTTCGAATCCTGGTGAAGACAGACTTTTAGTTTCGGGATCTTTAGGGTGCCTCACCCTGCTCTAATGGGTTAGGGGAAAAGGAGGTTTGTCGTTGTCACCCTCGTTAACCGTGGGGCACAGAAACAGATGACCTTTACATCATCAGACCCATAGATCGCAAGATCTGAAAGGGGAACTTAACATTTTAAAGGCCTAACACTGCCCCTACCTTTTCCAGCCCTTACTCTCTCCAGTGTTAAATTTCGACGTCCGACTGCCTGAAAAAAAAATTCCCATTCTGTAATTCGCAGGGGTTAAAAGTTGATCATCGGTTGTATGGCTGCCTGGTCGTGTGGCAAACTTCGGACAGTCATCTTGGTGGTGTGAGGCTCAAACCCTGTTCGCTGGCATCCCTTATCGTCGTGCAGTAGACTTGGACTAGGACGAATTAAACTTCATGTCTGAAAGAAAATCTCAAACCTTAAAATGTCAAGTGTTGTCCTACGAAACAAAACATTTTTTTTTATAGCGAAAACGTCACAATTCTATTGCAACAAAACATCTAAATTCTATTGCAACGAAAATTCACAATTCTATTGCAACAAAACTTCGCAGTTCTACTACGATTACCAAGAATCTTAATATTTAGTTACATTCTTAATTATTTTACTGTCTGTGTTATAATCGCAACTGGGTCTGCGTTGTCATGTGACAATGCTGTACTCATCCTTAATCTTCGGACACGAAGACAATTCTTTATTATATTATAACATATTGTAGTCCAGCGAATGGTCATCCCCAGTAATAACAGTTCCTAAAGGAGGGTTAACCTTTCAACAAAAGATGTACATAGAAAATAAAATGTGTTTCCCCCTGACACCAGTTGTTAGGCGCTTCGAGGCTGTGTACTATGCAGAGGTGACACTCAAATCACGAACTTCAACAACACAAGCGACACGCCAACAATATAAGTTAGTCGACGCTGGTAGTGAATGTGGAGCAAGAAGTTTAACTAACGGTACCGTTGAATGTCGTGAAGCTAAATCTCTACGTTCATAACAAAAGCTTCTCTTTTTAAAGTCGTCAACAGTAGTCTGTTTATGCTTCGCTATTCTTCCTAAAATTCTATTCTTGTTTTTACTAGTCGCGTCATTGTCTCTAAGTCAAAACTTCCCTTACGTACGAAACAAATAATTTCTAATAGCGCCATAACACAGCTCAGCGTTTTGTTTTATGTTTTAATTTTTTTTTTAATGAAATTTTGTTGCTCGTCGATTTTCGTCGTCCGAATTCAACGGTGTTTATTTTCCAGTTCTGGTGACGCCTATGACCGTTTCAAATCTCAGTATTGCTTTTAGATCGAGATCTTAGACCTACTGAATTTCGTATCTAAACGCCAAGTGGAACAAAGCAATACACTAAGAAACAGATACACACATACACACACACCTTATAATCACTCACACAATGACAAAGTGCACGCAGCACATACATTTAATCCTTCAAACACACACCCTTAGCGAATATTTTCTCTCTAAGTTCACGAGTTAGGCGACACGTATGTCTCTACGTTCCCCTTCCTCCTCCCCCCCCCTATTATTTTTCCTAACACCTTTTCGCACCTCTGACCCTTTTTTCTTCCACATTACCATTTTTTTTTTGTTATGCCCATATGACCCTGAACTTGATTCAAGCAGGTGGGGGGAACTGTGAATCGTCAGAATCTTTCTTCCGCGGTTGGCGCGTGCCGATCTCGTGCAGGTGATAACGGTTAGCGCGAGAGGAATGAAGAAATTTTTATTTTATTTTTCAAAATCCGGCTTTGCACAATTTCTTTATGAATTATTTCTGATTGCTCTGCGGGCAGCATAGTCCATGCTTTCTGGTTCTAAGATTAGACATCTAGGGTAGATACATGACAAGAACTTTTTTATCATTGGAATAGGCACGGTGTCAACATTTTTAGAGCCCCATAAGAGGCAAGTGTGGACATTATTTCTTGTCATTTACAATAGCCGAAGAGATTAACAGAGAACATGAAATATCTTTTGATGAATTTAAAAAAAATTATACATTTCAGCGATCTTCCTTCATCTCGAAAGCCTTATAGAAAATAAATGTAACAATTCCAGACCTTGAGATGTATGGGGACATCTGAAAGTTAACGAGGGTATCATTGGCCAGCATAACGTCGTTGCTGCTGTTTGAACGGCCAACCACTTATTCCCCAACGCATGCCAGGTACCCATTAGAGTTGGATGGATTCTGTGGCGTCCTAAAAATCCCAATGTTACAGTCTTAACTGGGATTCAAACTCAAGGTACTTCAGTTTGAAAGTCAAGCGCTTTACTACTTAGCCGCCACGTGTACATCCAGAAGATATCTATTTTACTCTTGATTTTTTCTTAATATCTCATACAATTCTTTAATGATAATTTGTAATGTAAACAATGATATCTCCCTAGTAGAGGACACACGTTGTGATCTAATGAGCTGATGAGTTCATGTTCAACTTGTTTACGGTGTTGGGCCCAACTTCATTTTGGTACCATAGCGGTCACCGTGAACTAAATGATCCCACAGTCCCTTAGGTGCTCTTATGTTTTCCGGTGTTAGTTAATATTTCTCCATTCAGCACCTGCACACAGAAAGATGGAGGAAAAAGAAGGGGGGCATAGAGAGCTCCAGAAGAATGAGCTGAAAAAAAAAAAGGTGGGAAATCAAAGAGGGGAGGGGGCTGTTACATTTATAAACAAAGCTGTCAGCTCCAGACTATAGGCCAAAAAGTATAAAATATTGATTTTTGTTTTTGAAGCGGTTACTCACCAGACTGAGTCTTCGGGGAGGGCTTTCTCCTCCATCATGTTCCGATATCCGCGCCAGTTCATCGTGAGGCCAGAGCTTTAGTGCGAACAATGAAAGGGAAAGAGATGTGTGCAGCGCATGTGGTCAATGTGGCCCTAGGCAGATACTCCTGGGAACAAAAAAAAAAAGGCTCAATACTGATTAAAGCAAATACCCGTTATAAGTGTTGAATGTTGATAAATGCTGCCCCTTATACACATTGGCGAATGGGGTGGGGAGGGGACGGGGGACGTCTACTTTGAAGAGGCTCAGGGGTCTGGGATCTAGGTGCTCGTCTATTATTGAGATTTAACAGGTTCGTTCCATACCATGTGCCAACGCAGCAAAATAAGTTTTTTTTTTTTTTTTTTCAATATCTTCTATTTTTTCTACAACACAGGCTCTTCTACTTGCTTACATTTAGTCTTTCAAACATGCAAATACAAATAAAAACTTCGAGATTCTTAAAAAGAAAAATCAGTGCAAGTAATACTATAAGCTTACGTACATTTCTAGTTTGAGGACCACCACCAATTGATCTATGTAGTCTGTTGTCTTCGATTAACTCTACGGTCCTGCTCTAGATGCAACCAATCTTTTTTCGAGTCTGCCTCCAGTTCATGCTGCCGTCAGATGCTTCTTGCGCGTCCTTTGTCTGGCCCTGTGAAGATCAGATTTTTTTTTCTAAAAAAGTAGATGAATTAACCAACCTTAAAGATGCTAGGTAATTGTTGAGAAGAAGAATTATGATTATCTCTAAGTTTTGTCAATGAGTGTCCTTGTATTAGTCTTAGAGATGTTATTTCCAATTCGTTGTTTCTACATATAATCATGACGTGGGTTGCGTATTTCTATATATGAGAAACTCCTAATGGCACCATGCAAAATTTGTACTTTTAAAAAAAAAATGAAAATACACAGTGTGTGGAACAAATGATTCCATTATTTTACATGCGATAGTGAAGCCCCGCAATCTACTTACGGCCAATGACCTAGTTTTCAACCAGGCAGACATATGGACGGCACAGGTTACAGTAATTATGAGGAAACAATTAGGGAGGAAATAATCAGACGTCACTCACTGGCCGAGCTCCCACCCACATCATGTTTCCCACTCACACAATTATTCACATAGGAATTAGTGAAAGTAAAAGTACGTTAGGGAGAACAAAACAAGTTGTATGATGTTTTGTTTCTTTACAGTCTACCCTCCTAGCAGTGGGACCGTGCCTGTCTGTGTGTGTTTCTGTGTGTGTGTATATAACTGTGCATGGGTGTGAATGACAAACTAACGAGGGAAGCATTGTATTGTGAAGTGAAGGCTAATATGTAGATTTACTGCGATTATAAAATGTATATAGGCGTCCAATGCTAATACAGAAAATAAAAAAAACAATTTAAAGCTTTCCATTGTCCATTTAATATAACCCATTTTCCGTGATCACTTAGCCAATTGTCCGTAAACCACTTAACCAATCGTCCAAGATGACTTAACCGGTCTTAACCCACTGTCCCGAAGCCCACTCTATTTTTAAAAATTACTCTCAAAAGCGAAAGTTTAAATCAAAGTAGGTGATATAATTACATAACATCTAGATTTAAAAAACCAGATGTGCATCAGTGATTTAGGTTTTAGCTCAGTTGATCATTAAAAGTTTAACAAAATCCTTTAAAAAAACATTTTAAAAAAAAACTGTTTTGATAAAGTTGAAGTTTGAAGAGAAAATCTTTTTTTTTTTCGTTTAGGGCAAGTTCCAATAAGAACATTTATATAGTCGAGTTACCCTGCGATGATATAGGTTACCATGCGGTAATTTGGTAATATACATCAGTTAGGATTGAAAGCTATTTTTTTTTCTCAACTCGGGAAATTGGCGAGTGTATTCCATCTTATTTACAATGACGATGATAGCTTACTAATTGCGCCAATCAACTTTTTTTTGGTCAACATTTCAAATACATGAATGACTACTGATAATGTACCTAAAAAATGTTCTTTTTACTTTACTTTTATACTAAAATAAATTAGACTTTAATAGTGCTAGCTATTTTTTTCCTAGCATTCAAATAGCATCTAAATGAATAGAAAAAATTTATATGTAGTTGTCACGTACACAGTATCTATATTTAGCTCGTCAGCAGTACTTGAGCCACCTCGGGAAATTCCTTCACGCAGCAGGTTCATGTTTGGAAATAAATGTGATTGGTTTTGAAATATTAATTATTGTACATTGAGCTGCATTTATTGGTTGGCATTGCAACGAGGGGATGTTAGACACGTGACAACGCTATACCCGGGGAAAGATTCTGGATTTTTAGTTAGTGTCGTACGGAACGTGTTAGGATTCAGACGTATATTTTACATTATTGTGTAGATCATTTATTTAGCAGAATTATATTTATTCTACTGTTCTATTCAAGTACATTTAACCATTGTAATTATTTGTGAATAGCTTTTCCAAGTTTTGAATTAAAGCATTTTTTTTTAGACGAAGAGAAGTTTCTTCATTGAATATAGTAACATACTTAGATCGACTTAACGATTGGCAACTTCTAGATGATCCTCTTATCAACTGGCAACATTCTGAATGATCGTATTATCAACTAGATCTAGCTACTTCTATACGATCATCTTATTAAAGACGATTTCAAGATCCTCGGCAATTACGATCATTGATTGTGCTTCAACGTGACATTTTAACATCAAGTTTGATTGTAACATCTAGCACTATTGATGATCGTAACATTAGTAAATATTTTTTTTAGAAAGACCATACCTCCTTTATACAACTTATAGAGTAGGAAATAATCTGGTTAAGTGAATGTATAAATCTACTAGACTTTATAATAATTTAAAAAATAGACCTTTAGACTTGCAAGAAGGTAAAATGTTCCTTATATAGGTCTGTGGTTCCTGAACATTTATTTATGAATCTCTTTAATGAATAAAGACTACATTTGGAAATACCCGAAGTCTGTTCAAGATAAATATCTTCTATTCCTCTAGCCAAGTTTAAATTATTTTTGATATACTTTAAAAAATAACAGTCAAACTAGAGATTTTCCAGTGTGGCCAACGAGTTAGTAATACTTTTCTCAGCGATATACATCAACTGTCAATCGTTAGAACCGTTTTCTAGAAACGAGTCCAACCAGGTTTTGCCCACCCATTTGGAATGTGTGACTGGAATAGAGGTATTGTAAAAAAAGACACTATTAACAGCGGCATAATTCTATTAGTATACTCTGATACACATTATCTGTTCATTAATAAATTGCACTAATGTTATAACATTCATGATTTAAAAACAACTTATTGAATGTTGAATACAAGACGTTGTCTACCTATACTGCAATATGGTGTTCCAGCAATCGTAGTGTTGGTGAACTATTCACCGCTTGTTTAAAAAAATAAAAGGCCGGAAATATTCATTGTGCTCAAGCTTTGTTGGACACTTGAGGTCACGGATTTTATTTTTTTTTTGTCCATCTTCGGCCTCTTTCTTGTACACCAGCCTCCTGTCCAGTTATTAATTGGGTCGCATCCACCCTTTTTAAAAAATGATTTCCATGGTTCACCTTGAACAGATAGGAGCCCTTTGTGATGTTTCCTCCGTTTCCGCTTCACAAGAGGGTGGAGCTCTCTCCCACCACTTTCGGCCCCCTTCCCTTAACAGTAACTACCGGCAGGTGCAACCGATATCCACGCGACACTGGGGCTGAATGACAAAGAAATGAACGGTGCGACTCTTGTCAATGCGTGTGTGTGTGTGTGTGTGTTAGCAATAGTGCGGAACAAAGTGAGAATAAGAATATGTTGGGCGAGGGTAAGACAGAGGGTTATCTCTTGGGGGCCCCTTTTCAGTACTCATGTTTTTAAGCGGCCAAGTTAATCTAATACAGTTTACAAAGTGGCGATCAATAAGAATAATAGTTTAAGTTATAAAATAGTAAAGAATAATTAAAACGGTCTGTCCTATTACTCCTATAGGATGGATGTTTGGCTTCATCTTAAAGTGAGATTCTCGCTAAGGGTAGAACAATTCATTCAGATTTCAGGCTCAAATCCTTTTCTACCACATTAATTCATTTCTTTTTAATGTATTTTTGTTATTCCTACTAGTAGGGTACAATTTCTTCATGGAAGGAGGTGGATGGAGAAACAAATAGTGGTATTTTGGTCGTAAACTCAGAGTTGAGAATGAAGAATGGTGCGAATGTAGAATGGTGCGTGTATTGCATGGAAGTCAAAAACTCAAGTAAATAAAATCAAATCTTTAATTTATGTCAAACTAAAATGTCCCTAAGTTGATAAAGTGTCACACTGATGACGCGAGTGACGTGGGTTCACTGACCAATATATATATATATATTAAAATTTCACCCTAGTAAAAAATCCCACAGAACGGGAGAGGGTGGGGAGAGGATGAAAGATATCGAAGCAGAAACCATCGAGACGATAATCCAAGGCGCGTGTCACACTACCAGGCAGCCATCCATGAATATTATTTGAACATAAAGTAGATTTTTGTCTAAGTTGTATTTCTTTAAAGTGTTTTGAAACGCCTAATCTTCTTAACAAAGTATCGTTATTTTAAAAAAAAAATTGTTTCGGGGAAAAATACATATTTTTATTAAAAAGATTTCCCTTTTTCAAAGACAGAAAAGAAGAACTCTTTAAAAAAAAATATTAGTTAAACGCATTGTTCTCTTACGACTTCATTGTGAAGTCCATTGGTCTAACTTTTACAAATGAAATCAAAGTGAAGAAACAAATGAGGAAGTAATAATCGTGATAAGTTTAATTAGCAAGTCAAAACATATTACCACCAAAGTGAAATAAATGACACGCCAAATGTGTAATTCCCAGATAAAACTTATGCAGAATTGCTTACTTCATACTTCAGTTGTTGGGAAATGTTTTAGACCAAGTGTTTCGTATGACAACTACAAATCGTCAAATGAATTACTCGGTTATACATTACACTACGAGCTCATCGAGATCGAATCTCAGTGGAAACAGAAAATAAATTTCTGCATTTATATTACGTCACCGAGTCCACCCATCTCCAGTGGATGACTGACGCCAAGCATGTGTCGTGAGAAAAAGCCAAAAGTCTTATGCCATAGTTGATGCCTCCGATGACCCCAAACACACACACACACACACACACACTACTCAAATTGGTACATGCTTTTTGTTTGCTTTTTAATTAAAGTGGAAGGACTGCAGTTCGATGCTTGTAAGTTGGTTGCTTCCACAGCGTTCCAGGAAGGGGAGAAGTTTTCGGCACAAACCGTCTCAAGCCCTCATTTAATGGAGCGTGATGATAATGATGATGACCGGTCCGCAATAATAAGTTGGCAGTGGCCAGAAGAACACGTTTGAAGTGATGATATCGAGGCATTAGGTAAAAGTCTTCTGGAAAAGCCACGGCTTAAATGTGTAGTAAGTATTGAAAGATATAGATCTAGAAAACTTTTTTTTTTACTTAAGTTGATGGCTTTTATCCATAGAAAGTGTACACTAGTGCGTCACAATGTATGTGTGTGAGTAGTCTCAAGTTACACCTTTCAGTCACGCGTGAATGATTGTTATGAGTCAGAGGCGAGGGTGATTGTATTTATGCATGCAACTCTGGCCCTGTGTCTAATTGCTCGAGTCGGAGAGACACATTGTCCTGAAGTATTCTGAAGTGAACACCAGACAAAACAAAGACTAGATTTAATCTCCCATTATTACATTATATGGTGTATGGTAGAGCATTGGGCTGGCGCTTTCTTTGTGTATCACCTATAAAGTAAAATGCAGAGAATCTGGTACAGTAAGGTTAGTTTAAACTATGAGTTGAGGCAGTAGTGGACGTTTGTAACGAGTGACTTTTACTTTTAGAGACCTGAGGCCTTCGAGTCCAAGTTGTAAAAGACATGAATTTTTCCCCCGCAGTTCGGGCGTCTCTGAGGGCGCCCAGTTCAAAGGCGCTCATATTTGTGTCTAAAAGTCCTTGTTCAATTGTTTTGTCTACGCGCTCCCTTTCACGAATGTTACCACGAGGGTGTCATGAGGGCGGGAAAAAAGGAGTGCCCCCGTAACTTGACCCTAGCCCTAGATATACATCGAAACTTTCAAGTAATGACATCATATATAATAAAAAAAATAAAACTGACCATTATGTCCAATAAGTAAAGGGTAAGTTTCTAGAAACTCAAAGCAACAAACACTCTTCTGTTGATCAGTCTTACAGCACTACTCGAAGCTGTATCTTACCAGTCAGTAACCTATGGATTCACACCAAAGATCAACTGACTTATCAAATCAGGCATAGAATCAAAGCAGATTACTTTCCAATTATAAGTAGATCTACTTTGAAACGTACTGAGGTGTTTTTTTTTTTTACAGGGTTTAAAACCCTCAAGTTCCCATAAAAGCTCTCTTGGTTCATTGAATTTGGAAAAAGTCGAGATAACGTAATGAATTGATCAAAGAACAAACTATACCATTAAGAACCAGGTGAAATGAAGTGAATTTGCAATAAATAAATAAAAAATTTCGCTATTTTAAAAAGAAATATAATTTATAAGTGAAACTATTCGCTAGATCTTCTGGTGCGAATGAACAAGATTAAAATATTGAACTGTAATTATTTCTTGCTAAACATCTAGAAGTATATGCCTGCATATTTAATATAAAAACTGTCTACTAAAAAGCCTATGCACGAGACATTAACATTTAAGCTAAAGTTAGTCTAGTCTGTGTTTCTTTAGTCGAAAAACAAATTTAACAGGTTTGGTCTAGTTTATGTGTATTAGCTCTGTCTTTTGGTCTAAGTCTTCCCCACAGCTGTATAATATCAGTCAGTAACCAATGGATATGGATTCACACTAAAGATTAACTGAGTCGTCAAATAAATCAGGTATGCAATCAAAGCAGAAAAGTCGAAAACCTAATTTAACAGGGTTGGTCTACTCTGTGTTTATTAAGTCGTAAAACGTACGCATTAGGGTTGGTCTGGTCTGTGTTTATTATGTCGTAAAAAGTACGTAACAGGGTTGGTCTAGTCTGTGTTTATTAAGTCGTAAAAAGTACGTAACAGGGTTGGTCTAGTCTGTGTTTATTAAGTCGTAAAAAGTACGTAACAGGGTTGGTCTAGTCTATGTTTATTAAGTCATAAAGCTTATATAGCATGTCATTAACCTTTGTCATTAAATATATCATTTATCATTATTTTATGCTTCAATTTATTTCAAACGCAAATTTAGAAAAGTTTTCTATTTTCTTTCCCTAAACCAAGGTTATTCCACCCTCTGAGGTTTGGCAATTTGGCAGGGAATTAAAAAAAAACAGAAGAAAAAACAAACTAAATAACATTGAAAAAAAAACCTAGACATTAACTGCATATGATAAGTAAAACGTGAACGTTGCTAGTGCTTGAACATGTTGCACCCTGTACTGACGTCAGATGTTTCACCTACTTCTGGCAGGAACATCACGACAGGGCAAGATTCCAGATATTTGCTAACGGCCATTCCTACATCCGGTGACCTAGGATGAGTGAGTGAGACAGAAACGGAACGAGAGATAGAGGGGGGAGCGAGAAAGAGAGAGGAATTAGAAGTGGTAACATAGTACTCACGAAGTTAGCGCACCTAAATGAGATCACCTCTGGTATCGATCCATTGATTGCTTGAATCGTATTGCAAATAGTCAACACTCATCGAATTGTGTGTGCGCGCATGTGTTTGTAAATAGTTGTGGCTGGGGTATCGATAGCACTGAGTGATTCAGTGTTCTACATTCAAGACGAGTACAGAGTGATTCACTGAGCTGAATGGCGAGGGTCGACGAAAACCGCTTTCGCGATGAGTTAGTTTTAAAGAAGTTTTAATAAGAAACCATAGCTTGGCGATATGCTTTAAATAGTATCTGGGTCAGGGCGGTTCGCTTTAATTTGTACAACAATGTTTTATGAGCTTTGCACTCGCTATCTTTTTTTTTTGGCGACCTAAGCGGCAACTTCAAATAGGTCAAACTTTAAAATATATAATGAAAAACTAAATAAACAAAAGATATGTCAATATGAACAGAAAATTTAACAGACATCTCTAAGAACTACAACGACTGTTGTCTTTCACTACCCCCCCCCCCCACCCCAAAAAAAAACAACAAAAAAACCCCACCATTTTCAGACCATGCTATCTATGGCCGACTGTTAACGTAGGTGTCATGTGGCCAGCACAACAACCAACAGCCTTTATTTTCCCTAATTAAAGTCGGGTACTCATTACATTAGGGTGAACTCAGTGGCGTCCTGAAAATCCCGGAATCACTATCAATAGACTGGTAAATAAAATAGAATGTTCTCAAATAGACATTATCATTATGAAAGAAGTATCTAAACAGTTTGTATACAGACACATACAAAGACTTACTTTGTATGTATTTTCATCCATACACATAATGTAAACATTGCCTATAAACCTTTTTTTAAATTTTGTTAATGACTAAAATAGTTAAATATAATGAAGACGTCACTAAAGTACACAATAAGCGCAGTGGCTCTGTAAGAAAGTGTTGTTTTTTTTGCACATTTGAGATTATAGTACTCCGTAGCACAAGAAAACTAATAGAAGTGGTATTTATTTTCTAAAAAACCAAAAACTTTGTTACTACAATGTCTAAAATTCTCTTCATGGGTAAATAGAGATAATGTGATGAGCTACAATGGAGAATCTGGAATTTAAAACAATTGTTCATTGTTCCCTAGCTTTGTTCCCCACTCGTCCGCTGTATTTATAGTTTACAATTAAAAACAAGTACAACAACAAAAACTCAGAATGCGTGAAGGAAAAGAATCGCATTTTTACAGAACAAAAAACAACTCATTAACAATAAAATAATACAACTTGAATGGAGCAGACATCCAGTTCTATTTCGCTATATAAATCAGCTTATGATGATCATTGTATATAAACAAATTACTAGAGCCAAAAAGATAAATTAGTTTTTGATAGTCAACTGTTGCTGCTAATATCATGTTATTCTCAGGTGTAACATGACTGTGTGGTAGTGACGTTCAAACCACAGTCAGATGGTTATATCCAGCCCCTTCAGTGCACAAGGCGCAGATGCTTTATTGGAGTCTGCGGATTTTTTTTTTAACGACGATGCGGCAAGTGTCGAAAATGTTTATGGCTCCAAGACCGAAAAAAAAAAGTGTGGGACCGTTAAGTGATAACCTTGATAATAGCCATTCTATCATTCTGTACTGTTACTTTGACCATAACTTATTGAGAAGACCATTAACTAAAACCAGCCCACCATACTGGACAGTTAGTTGACAATATCAAGAAAACAACAACAGTGATATACATTGGACTCAAACACAACATTTTTGTTTCGTGGTGACTCTGGAACACCAACACGCTTCTATGTAATTAATTACAGCCTGGATCAATGAGAAATGACATTGGCGGTGAAGGCATAGTATCCTCAGACACTAACAGCTCTCCCCACACGATAGGGGATGGTCAAATGAAAGTATGATGTGATCCAAAACAAAGTGGTCAGCAACTGACGCAATGATCAGCCGGGACGTGGGGGTACTATAATTAATTGATGGCATAAAGCCTCTCATTTAGACGGATTCTGGGAGATTTTACCTCTGGGTCAGGCTAAAGATTATCATGTCGTATATGTGTGTATTTTGGGATATCTATCAGTAAGTAGCTTATCAATCATAACCGATGTTATACATATCATAGTGGGAGTGTTGTGTGGAAATAAAGCAATGTAAATGAGCTAAAACAAGTTAGTTCTGGTTATAAGGGTTAAGCGGTTTTATAGTATTATTCTAAAGTTTGGGTCCCTTGATGACCTTTGAACCAGCTTAAAATGAATGTGCTATACTATGAGCGCAATGTCCATATTGGAAAATGTTACTCCAGAAATGTTGGAAATCTGTTTTAGAATTAGAAATTATATTTTATCGAATATACATTTAATTTCTCCGTAATTATTTTTTTTATCTATGTAATCCTATATTTATAACTCACTCCTTTAGTTTGGATCATTAAAAAAAAAAATTAAGGAAAAATTAGTTATAAAAATGGTAATTAAGTTTTCTTTATAATTAAACTTATAGTCTTTGATATAATCTTTGATATTTTTCCAATAACATTTAATTACTTTATTTTACTCTACATAATGCTTATTTCTTCTTAAATCAGTAAATTTTCTAATATAAAAAACAAAATATTTTTTTTTACTGATTTGTCATCGAGAATGAAAAAAACAACAAACAAAAGAAAAACGGTTTTGCCTTGCACCGGCAATAAAAATATCTCGTGTATGTCATAATGTCCTAGTTTGTCCTTTTTAAAGTCCTACACAAATGTAAACAACAACAGTTGTCCTTTAGGTCTTTTGTTGAGCTCTTTTAGCCATTGTGCCGTTGATTACACAAGACTTAGACTCGTACTTGTAAACTGCTTTACGTTACGTTGGTTTGGTATTGCTATAAATAGCTCCAAGTACTCATGTTTCAACAAACAAACCAGCGCACGTTTCTTGGGACAGACTTCTCTAAATGGGATGAAATGACAATGTTATAAAAACAATAACACGCTTTTATCAAATAGTGCTAATTAGTGCATTAATAATATAACTGCTCTTAGAATGTACACATTGCTTTTCAACAGATACTTTATGCAGATTACTGGATATTGACTTGTTGTTTTTTTAATTCGCTACTTTTACGACATAATGGAAAGTCCAGAGTAGATTGATCAGTTCTCTGGAGTCGTAATCTTCTTTTTTAATTATCTTTTTCAACATGTCAGCTGAATAAAATCCAAATTGCCTGCATCTCGCTCAGAGTACAAATAAACTAACCAAGATAGTTTACTCGATATGATAATTAGCAAAGTAAATGTTTCATTAGAATAATAAAACAAAATGTTTGTTCTGATTCAATGCCTCAACTAAACAAATATTTAAACCACGTGTTTAGACAGACCAATCACACTCACACACAAAATCTTTCTAATTAATATCTGGAGCAGTGTCGTTTAACTAAAGTTTTAAGAGCTAAAAATAGATTGAACACAGCGTTGTGAGCAAGTCATTTTATTTTAACCAATGGACGACAATGCCTCTTTTACAGCTTTACAAAAAGAAAAACAGTTCCAAGAATAATGTAAATAGTCAGTAATTAGCTCCTGAATTAGACTTTACAATTGTTCTAAAGTATTAAAATCTCTTCGGGTGTTAGAATATTTTCAGTTTTATAGTATAAATAAAATCTTATCAATTGTAAAAAAAAAAAAAAAAATCGCTCAATTTTAGAACTAAAAAGTTTGATGTCATGTTTGTGTGCTAGTTAAAGTGGCTTTCGACAAAATTATTTTTCAATTCTCCAGTTTGTCTTAAGAAATTTAAATTTCCAAATGGGTTTCGTGTTTAACAGAATGCCAATGCTGTGTTTGAAAAATTTTTCAATACAATTCCCTTGCCCAAAATCAATTGAGATATTTTGATTACACATTTTGACCACATTGATTGAGTACTTACCAGGCTATCCTATCTCAATAAAACTCAATCACTTATGTTTTACAACTATATCGGACACATAGATCTAATCAAAATATTCAGATTTATTGTGGGGTAAAAGTACTTGGACTCAGAGAAACTGGAACATATTGGGAAGTTATTATTATTTTTATTATAATTAGAATAGAATAGGAAAGTGCATGTGTTTGAACGTACTAAACTAGACAAACAAACAAACACAGCCATTCTATTAGTCTGAGGTAACCATTAAGCACTTAAGCACTACAAACAAATAAAACGGTGACACAATTATTGTAAGGACACTATTGAATGTTCTGTTCAGGGTCCCCCCCCCCCCACTACAATACTTAATTTCATATTATCTTCCCATGGATGAACAGTGGCGTGTCTGACTGGTATAAGAGAAAAAAAATAGGATGAGTTTTTATAAGAGGAAAAGAAAGACAGGTTAGGAGGATGTGTTCCTTTTTCGAAACGTATCACTTTCGAGAAAACGTGGTTCCCCTTTGAGAAGCAAGACGCAGATACGCCGCTGTAAACGATGAACATAAACATGTATCCCACACAATCATTCAACAATCATCTAAAAGGTGTAGTCTACACTCGTCTCTGCCACCGTTAAACTAGTACATCGATTTTTCTCGACGCCTTGGTTAAGACTTGTGTATTGAGTAAAGGGAGATAGAGGAGGAGGGGGATACAAAGAAATAAAAGAGAGAAAGAACGAAAAAAAAAATGCCAGAGAAAAAAAAATCTTATAGTAGAAGCTTACCCGTGCTCAGTTCTAATGGCCATGGTAAACAGACGGGAATCGAGCGGTCACTGGTTGTGGCCGACTGGGTCAGTATCATAAATGTGAGTACAACAGATTTGTAGCATTGGACTGGAAATAAGGGATCAGTAGTAAGCCGTGGGATAGAGAGAAGATAGTCAGGAGGTGGGGGGGGGGGGGGACATATTTTAGTGCGTGTTACAGGCGGTAGTTATCGATATCTGAGACATGGTAACCCTGATTGTCTTAGTGTGGACAACAACGTTATACCATGGTAGACTGTAATATCAAGACTGGTCACTTTAATGTATAAACCTTTTTCTATGAGGGGGGGGGGGGGGGGGAGTGGAATAGACGGATTACACAGTAAATATTAATGCAACTTTTTTTTTAAAGATAGCTGAAGAATTTGTCAGACATCAACTCTACTGTAAATTGTTCAAAATGTCTTTTTTTTTTTTTTTTTTTTTGAACAAATGAAGCCTACCTGTAATTTAAGCCATTAAATTATAGTAGTAATTTGTTGAGTTTCTTCATCATAAAGAACAGTCAGTGGTTCTTAGAATGATTAATAGACGAGTTTCAAATGTAAATCTAATGTAAAACGAAATTTGCACGTGGATTTACACAAATTCGGATTTTTACATGCTGAATGAGTAGTTGTATCGAGTCTTTAAATCACTTATTGTAATACAAAACTTCTAAAACATAAGTCGATTACCATCTTTTTTTCATGTCAATCGGACACTCTATTGGAATCAGTTTACTTAGCAGACGAGATTTGTGTATAATAAAAAAAAGAGATTATATTACTGTCACTTTACGTACTGTCTAAGTACTAATAAACTTTAAATATTCTTTGTTTGGACCAGTGATGCCTAACCTAATATGACCTGCGGGCCATATTAATTTCCGACACTCGTGTCACGGGCCACATGAGCGAAAGGTACAAAAGGAAATAAAACTGGCCTGAAACTATTTGATTAGAAACCCTTGTAGTACATACATTAATGAATTGCATATTGGAAGTGTATCTTTTTTATTTTTTCATGCTCCAGAGAATGGCTTAATTTCTGTACTTAAAATATTGGCAACTTTGTGGCTAGCTTTACAACCGACTCATTTTCTTTTAAGTAAATATTCCTATCGATCCTACAATCTGTAAGCGTTATTAAACTTTTATTCGCAGCTTAAATCAAGAATGCCGCCATATTTGTTTTTAAAAAAGTCGTTTTCATGTTTTTCTTTTTTAAACAGTCACAATTTCTTTACAAATCAAGTATCTTATCTTATATAGTCTTAAATCTTAAATAGATTGGCCTATTAACATGTTCCACAAAAAGTAAAGATCCGTTCACTTTTTCTGGTAGATTCTACATTCATAATCCCATTTAAAAAGCATACAAATGTTAAAGGTCATAGTACCAATTAACTGAAGAAAATTTGAGGGCCTAACGTAGGTAAAGATACATCTGTCAACCTTTTTTTTTTTTGGATGGTGGATTTTCTACAAATTGTGCCAACATTTCGGCGGGCCGTATGGAACCACGTCGCGGGCCAGATTTAGCCCGCGGGACGTATTTTGAGCATCACTGGTTTAGAATGATACTGAGAAATATATGCTCAGCTAACAATACTATTTTGAAGATGACATACTTCGAATAAAATATGAGCTTAGATCTACTCGAACATACAATACACAAATGTTGCTATAACCACTGAGTCGAGTGCCTCTAATATTGCAAACCACTGGCTTTCGGTTTGTAAATAAAGAAGGAATGAATACTAATGCATAAGGATGTGACTAGAGATTAAAGCAGAGGGGGGTAAAAATCTCACAATGAAACCGCGTGTGCAAAAATGTTCAAAGGCGGCTTAAGGAGCGGTGGCAAGGGACACAACTAGCGGCAATGGAGATTTTTGGTGGATTCGTTATCGTGACGTAAAATTACTTCCGGAGTGTTAATGCTGCTGAAGATTTTGGGCGCCGTTTCAAGAGAGTCGCCGAAAACATCAAAGGCATCGAATGTTTTCTGCACAAGCTTTCTTGAATGGAAAATAAACGGTTCTCAATCATTTTGAAACATTTAACCCAGACATAAAAAATTTATTTTGTACTAGTCTCCAAGAGTAAGTCAAGTTTTGTTAAAATTCATTTATTAGTATTAAAATTATTATTGCTACATATATCAGAATAGAGTAGATCTAGTTAATGGTGTACGGAAAATTGTATAAGCATTATCTAGATACCTGTATGGGGACGCCAACTTTGTTGATCAAATTTTTAGTTAAAAAAGCCTAAAAAAGGTGTATGACCAACATGTACTAGATGACAGATCTACTATTACTAATTACTACTAATATTCGACGCATCTGATATCACAAACTGGGTAAAGGCATAAATCAAAATAAAAGAACAGGAAGGCCGATTGGTAAAACAGTACAATCAGTAGAGAGATATTTGTCCTATAGTCTAACCAGCTTTAGTTTTTTTTTTAAATACTCTCAAATTTCATGTAATTGGCTACACACATATCTTTGATTGCACTTTAAATAACATAAACACAACGTTAAACCGCACTTGAAGCCTATTGGAGCACTGTGTTAAGTTTTCAACACTGGCTCAATGCACACAAGAAGTTTTGTTCAAAAGGCTATTGTCATATGCATTAAGTTTAATCATTTTGAACAATGGTGTCCAGGGCATGTTTTGTGTTTAAACAAAACTCCCATTTCAGACCAAAGCTGTTGCGCGATCAAGATTGCGTTGATGACAGTGTCTTCGAGTGGTCTCAAACCAGTATCTCAATTCACTACAAGCAGACATTGATCGTTACGCTAATAGTAGAATATATCATATGTTGTTTCCCTCCCTTGTTATTTTTTCTCTCAACACTTTGTTTTTCTGTTCATGTATTGACTGCCAAAATGTCACGTCCATAAGCATGAAACGTTCTCGAAAAATTGTGACAGACATAAAACAAACAAAAAGAATACATCACTAGATAAGCTTTTTACATTATAACTTCTCTCTATGACACGCTCGTCTTAGTATTTGCCGTTAGCAAAAGAAAAGGATAACAAAGTTTATTATATATATCAGTATTTTGTAGGTAAGCTCAGGCTTATATATATATATATATACTACTAAAAGCTGTAATATTTAATTGGATCAATGTTGAACAGCAGACCTAGATCTATATATAGTCCCGGTGTTGAACAACAGACCTAGATCTATATATAGTCCCGGTGTTGAACAACAGACCTAGATCTATATATAGTCCCAGTATTGAACAACAGACCTAGATCTATATATAGTCCCAGTATTGAACAACAGACCTAGATCTATATATAGTCCCAGTATTGAACAACAGACCTAGATCTATATATAGTCCCGGTGTTGAACAACTGACCTAGATCTATATATAGTCCCGGTGTTGAACAACAGACCTAGATCTATATATAGTCCCGGTGTTGAACAACGTGTTTGTCTTCCCAACTTATTTCTCGTACGTTATAAAGATCTTTATGCATTCTGCACGGGGCTTGACTTTGTGAGATATAACCACACAAGATTTCTACACACAAAAATGTAATGCATGGGATTGAATGGTCTTAGTATAGTTATGGAAATGTGATTAGAGTCAAATCAAGATTTGGCTTAATACTTCCGAATCTCAAAATAGAAACAAATACGAATACAAAACGATGAAGAGTTTCGACAAGACGATGTCCAATGGCGAGACAATAGCTTTCAGTTTAAATGGCTGACTTGTCAAAATTTGCAACTGGTCCGAGAAATGTCGTAAATACTATCAATAATTTCTTTGAATGATCTGATGGTACAATGATTGAAGTACCGGGCTAATGGTATATACTTGTCAGGACATGAAATGAACAAGGTATTACAGAATCAAGTTGGACAGCAAACATGTCGGTAATTCTTTAGGTGTGAGGTTCAGAACTACCCCAGTGCTGCTATAATTTTTGGGTCCTACAAACATTTTTGAACGCATCTGGAGATGAAAGTCTTTCACTTCTTCTATCAAGTTTAAAAAGCAAAGTTTTCTGATCTAGGCTTAACATTGTAAATAGCTAAGATAGAGACTTTAGACATACTCTGTAAAACAAAACAAAAAAACTTGATTACATGGTTCAGTGAGCTGTTTAAAGGGTAAGTCTTGGGCCGAAATGACATTGCTCCTTATATTGTGTCAGTCTACACGAAGAAAACCAGACATCGATTTATATGGACAAAGTTGTCAAGTAAGGATTTACTCAGATAAAACATCTTCATCGTTCCCATTATCAACATTTAAGAGCAAGGGAAATTTTATTAGAAAAGCAAAAGCAACCATTTTTTTTCTGAATGCGACACAAAAGAAACTGAACTAAACCTTTCGTTAAGCTTTTAACATCTGTCTCTCTGTGAAATGAGCTTATAAAACTGAAGTCTATAACTAGCTGAGATCCTCCAAGGGTCCCTTCCTTAACAGACAATTTTCGTCTACCAATACGCAAAATTATGAAAATAAAAATACAAACAAAAATTATGCTTGGAAAACTTTTTAGACATTGGACCGGGGGGGGGGGGGGGGGGGGGGAATTGTGTAACACAAGAGCTGGCATGACACGTACAATTGAATACTATTTCATTGAACCTTTTTTTTTTAGCAAATACAATTTTACTTGCCATACGTAGATTTAGATTTGCCATAAAATACTAAAATCTAGATCATTTTATCTGTCGCTATAGAGAACAATACATAAATACATCTACTCTAATTACTTACACATTAAACAGTTCTATCGACTCAAAACATTTAGATCTATGTAAAGAAGAAACAAATTCTATTTCTATTCTCTAGATCTATATAAAGAACAAGCAACTTTATTCTATTTAGGCCTATAACTAACAGCTTTATAGCTTTGGAAACCCCCTTTTATCATACTTTTATGTTGTTTTTTTTAAATTAATAATGTAAAGCCAAAAGACAATGACATGTAGGCATATACTCTAGTGTTTACTTTCTATTTCTAAAATATAGATCTAATTACTTTTTAAATACGATTTTCAAAATGGCTTCTAGTGTCTGTGATACATTTCAGCGAGGTAGGGTGATTTTCAAATTGAGGCAGAAATGATACAACTTTATTGTTTACCCCTTATAGACGTGCCATCGATGTTATTGCATCACCGAGCCTTGCCGAGGCCAACTTGTGCGAGATTTGGTTTGACACATAGGGGAAGCCGTCTAGACGGCGCAAGCCGAGCACGTTTTCAGATCGGCCTTGACTGATGCGGTTCATTGAATCTAAACATCAAGTCTTCTGCTTGAGAAATTAAAGTATGAGAAATATTGACAAGAATAGCAACAACATATAATTATTTAGATCTAGATCTAGATCTAGATTAGATGTTTGATTCATAATTAATTCTATCAATGATGATCGTACCTTTGTATACTTTCCTATCAAATTTGTGTTATAAATAGATCTAGCTAGATCTAGTTGTTTTTGCCCTAATTATACTACGCATTTTTTTAAAATGAAAAGTTCACAAGCTGGGTGTTTCACAAAACGCACGAGGCTGTCCCGAGGCACTAATGTTTTGTTAATGTTATACTTGGTGGGCAATTTCGATATCGCACAATCCATGTATTGTTACGAGTAATTATGACAGTTATGCGGAATGTAAACTTTATCTTCTGTTATGGGTGCTGGCGCAGATTTCGTTCTGTCTCAAGGGACATTCACTCATATCTGAATGACGTTTTGTAATTAATGTGACGTCAAAGGCTCTTCATTGTATGTAGCAAATGCACTCACCATGCACTGTGGTGATATCATAGCCTTAATGCTTGAAATTTAAAAAAATTATCAGTGAAAGAAAAAAAACAACAGAGCAACAATGCAATATCGAAATACTGGTATCGAATCATCAACAGTGATGGATAAATCAGAGAACGATTATGACCCACATATTTTTTTTCTACTCTCAGTTTGCGCTAAACTTCTGAGGATTTCGGACATGTTAATTGTTATCTTGTAATAATTTTGTTATTCGCAATTATTCGGTTTGCATCGATTGATTTGTTTAACTCTGGATTTATTGGCAAAACAAATTGCCTGTTCATTATGCAACAAAGTAGCGCCATCAAACAACAGCTTCGACCCATCACAGCTTCTGTGACCAAATCGTTTTCAGAAAACGATAACTGCTCACAACTTGATGGTCAAGTCGGGTTCTCAACAACAGGTCTGTGTAATGTTCATGATGTTTGTTTGATTCTAGATATAGACCCAGATCTAGATCTAGATTAGATCTTGACTAGATTTAAATGTAGGTCTTCATTTTAAAGTGATAACACAGATCTAGATCTATTTTTATATATAATATTGATATATCTAGATCTATATATTTATCATTATTTATGTATAGAATTTAGATTAGATCCAGAGAGATCTTGAGACTAGTGTCTAGATGTAGATCTATAGAGACTAGATACAAAGATCTAGATATAGAAATCAGGTTAGGACTATGACTCTCGTCTCTAGATATAGAATCTTGATCTAATCAAGATTTTTTAAGATATAGATCTAGATTATAGAATAATCATAAGATATGATAATGTAGCCTAAAAATCTAGATCTAGATGTAGCTTTACAAAAATTGCTGATATACATTACTGTTTCTTGATTTCAAATCAGATCTGGATATCCGATATTTAACCTGGTGATGCCTTACTCAGTATTGTCAGCAAAAAAAAAATGGATCTAGATCTATATTGACCTAGATTAGATCTATCTAGATCTATTTTCATCTAGAATCTAGCTCGAGTGATGTTTTTCTTCTTGATTTTAGTCTGTGATAGAAGTTCATCTTTTTTTAAAATATCTTATCTGAACATAAATCAGGTTTTTTTTTGTTTTTTTTTTTTAAGAGAATTCAGCTGAATGCATTTCATTTCAGATACTCTAGATCTCATCCTCTTGTTCTATAGATCTAGATCCAGTCTGTAACTAGATGGATCTATAAAATCCATCACACTATGTAGAAGGGTCTACTAGATCTATTGGACTAATTTCCATTGATAATGATTTTAGGCCAATAAAACTTTTTGCATAGAAAAAAAATCTTTAAAAAAAAAAGTTTGAGTAGGCCTATAAGAAACTAGAATCTAGACCAAGATGCTAAACCCTTTTTACATGGCCATTATTTGATATTTCTTGTGATAGACTGATATATATATATATTTTATTTTGTAGTATCTTCTTGTGATTTATTGATTTATTAAGACCATTAGATCGAGATGTTTTATTTTCTATAGACGCATAGGAGACTAATCCATTTTATAGAACCACGTCAAGTTCATTTTCTTTCTTAAGTTTGATACCAAACAAAATAAATAATTACCAATATTTAATTGTTTTGTTTATTCTTGTTTTCTCACGTACAAGAAATAATTTTTGCGAAATTTCAAATTGATCCAAGATTGGGTGTGGGTGTAATAGTGTGTACAAACTTTTTACCAGAGTGAGTTGATACAAGCTTTGTTAAAAACAAAAATATTTCAAGTAGTTTTATTTGTAGGAATACTAAACCAAGGAAATAAAAGGCCATACAACCTACATTTTTTTTTGAGGACCCAGCTGATGTCTCCTTAGGTGTTCCAACATATTCTACGGCATCCACATATTTATAAAAAAAAATATTCGTGACAAGTTTTATCAAAATTGAAGTGTTACATTGAAACGAGAGTCTAGTTGAAACTTTCAATAACTTGGTTATAACTACAAATCTAGATAATGGAATGGCGTTGTTTTGATTTGTAAAGATGGAAAGATAATGACACCTGATCGCGGTTACGAGATTTAAATACGGTCGTCTGTTAATGTTGACGGAATAATTCAAATTTCATTTATTTTAAAACTTAAAAAGTTCATCATTGTTTATATTCTAAATATTTCTTGACATCTAAATTTTGTATGTCGACATATCACGACTTCCTAAAATCTATGAAATCCTAGCTTTAAAAAAAACAATGTAACATGTTAAAAAAAATAATTTTGAAATTAAAAGTTAATTATGCAAAAGAAAAAGATTACAAATTTTGGTTCCATAATCCTAACATAATACAACAGCCCCATTCTAATTAGACAAAAAAAAGTAGCTGACCTGGCACTGCGCGCGCATTGCATTGTGCTTGCAGTGAACTTGTGTATGTATTGGGTAGGTTTATTCTATAGTCATCTACACTCTTAGCCAATAAAACTTGGTAGAATTTTTTTTTTATACATAATGTGCACATTGTGTTGGCAGGGACTGGGACTTTCATCACACTCTCATCTAGATACTTTTGAGCTCTTTAAATAACATATAAAACATCTGGCATTTGTATTTCATTGGCATAGTAAGAAAATGCTTGTAGTGGATAATTTTGTTGCATTTTTTTTTTTTATTGTAAACAATTTTTTTCCTGTATGCTCTCCATCAGAGAGATACAATCTTGAATTCAGTAAACATAACGAGGCAGTCGCCGAGGACCAAAACGTTTGTTGTGTAATAAAAAAAGATTGTCAACGTGCGAACGTAATTAACTCTACCCCCTCTTGTTACATATATTTAACAACCTAATCGTCTTGTCTACAAATTGGTATGTCTCATTCAAATTATTAATACTGATTCTCCATAAATAACACATCTGAACTTGTAAAGAGAGCGGTCGAAAGGATGGTGTTTTTGTGTGGTGGTGGGGGGGCAGTGAAAGTCAATCGCTCCTACCTCACTACTCGTTGTATCCGCCACTTCCTGGGAATCTTGATTTAAAACGTTCCATTGTTTGGTATTATTTTATCCCGAATTTAAATTGTGTACTAGTTTTTAACTGAATAACGTGGATAAGTTGTACACGATTTAACCATGTTTAATTCGTATTAATAATACTAAAGAAAAGAAACAGAAGCGCTCGCTTATAAACAATTTTGAAAAATAATCTCCAGTTAAATTATATTTTATATATTATACTATTCTATATGGAAGTTTTTTCTTGCCTAAACTATAATTATCACTGGATTTACTTCAAATGAGTAGAGCGGCATAAGAAGTATAAGCTCTGATATCGACTCAAGCTATTGCTGAGCACTTAAAGGCAGCACGGAAACCTTCTCTCAGATAGATTGTTCTGTATAGAGTCAGCCCCTCCCTCCTACCTGAAATAGGGCTGAAAAGTAACTAGTACAAACGTTTTGCACTCCTGAAAATAAACTTACCATAATTTTGACCTTATATATTTAATATACATTTGTAAGCATTTAACTTAGATACCTCCTCCCCCCCCACCCCCTTAATTACCATTCGTCATATATAACTTAACAGAACAGGAGTTCCGCGTTCCCGCTAAAACCACATACCAATCTCACGTCTGCAAAGAGACGTCTGCTTACTGTGCCGTCTAATGAATAAATTGGGTCACTGGGGTACTTTGGCGCTTGAAAATTTTTTTAGCTTTTTTTCCCGAATGTGCAAATAAACCACATCGTAATTTGAGAAAATTCATTTAAGAAAATATTTGTTAGTCTAATCGTCACGCTTCAAGCTGGGTTAATTTTTCAATTCAGATATACTAATTCATGTTTATACATCAATTTGAAATGTTATTTGTTGTCACAATATCAACTACGATTTTTTATTTGTCATTGTTCTTACAATTTTTGTTTTTATGAATTCTTTATTTTAAATATTACTTTCTTTTTTTTTCCATTTAACTTAAAAGGCACGAATACTGTAGCTGTTAATGAGTGTGTATTACTGCTCACTTTAAGGACAAAAAAAAAGGGGACGGGCGAATTTTTTTTTCTTTACTAATTTTCTGATTAAAAATTCTTCTGTAGGTCTAAATGAGATAACAAAATTGTAATATAAACAAATTCTTTAGCTTAAACATGGGTATAAAGGGCGGACGGCCAGTTCCTCCCCCCCCCCCACACACCTATAAATTAAATTTATAAGTTAAATTTTGTTACACAATTCTTTCTTCTATACATAGAAAAAATTTATGGAACCTAGAAAACATAACATACAAACAAAAAAAAACAACTTCATTACTATGTTAATAAAACAGCAAACTAAAAGACATAGGTAAATGAAAAAAAAAATTTGAGTGGTGCTGTAGAAGATACATTTGTATGTAGTATTTTAATTTGATTACTTGACACTTGTGGTTTCTTCAAACCCTCACCCTTTTTTTTTTTCCATTTTTTTTTGTCGTTGCTTAAACGTACAATGACAACATTTCTGTTCATGTTGCTGTCGTTCTTGTGTTAATCTAATGACGTAAGACTGGTGTTGTGTATAGAACATCGTCGTATTCCGCGTCCGTTTGACGTCAGTCATGGATGACCCCTAAAAACCTCTTTCTCAACTTTAAAAAAATCCTTTTACTTATTGAGCAAGCATTTCAACTTCACTCGATGTTCCACTTGGGCCCCTAACACGCTGCCATCATCAAAACTTTTTTTTACTATACAGTTGAAGACTATTTGCAGACAACGGAAACCATCCAAACGAACTCTATGGAAGAGAGTTTATATAATCTTCTCGTAAACTGCTTCCCTCCATACGAAGCCACTTTCCTAATACACCTCATCACTCACTAGCAAAAGCCGATTTAAAACGAAATATCCCCCCCCTCTCAAACACACACTAAATGTTACATTTTATGGGTGACCTTACCAAATATGACATGGGAAGCACAACACCACCCCCCTCCCCTTTTCCCAGTGTTGCGCTGCTCCGTGATGTCTCTTGAGTAAAAGTAATATCGGGTTTGGATTTTGTGAAATATGTGACGTGGCGTACTGAATTTAGAAATATAATCTATCTTTAGAAAGTTGACATATCATTATCGGCTCACAGGTCATAACGTTGACATTGTTAATCAAAAAGTTTAAAAACGAGTTTCTGTATTTGCAGAAAGAAAAACAAATCTTAAAAAAAAATAGTGTAGGGCTTCATTAAGAACTTGGCTCTCTTCACAACGTTCGGTAAAAGATGTATTTTAATGACTCGCTTGTCAATGGGGTGTGCTATTTTGTTTAAATAAATGTACTCAGGCTCTCGCGCCTATTTTTTTTTCTTTACCGAACCACTTAGAGCTAGATTTAAGTATTAGTGAATAAATGTCGACTAGGCCTTTGCACTTATCAAGAAGTCTAGATCTTGATCCTGATCTAATTATCTCAACCTAACCGAACTATAAGAAAGAAAACGCGCGTCTCCCTGTCCACGTGATTTGGGCGGCACGCGAACGCTTCCACGAGTTTCTTTGTCGTGAGAAAAATAAAACTGGAACATCTGTCGAGCTTTTTGTCGCCACGCTATTTTCAGCCATTTGTTGTGAAGGCACAAACCTCGCTTTTCGTTCTAGACAATGATACAAGAAAATGATTAAACTCTACATGCTTATATTACATCAAACTGGTATTGCTTATTGTTGATATAATTTCATTTCAACTTTTGATATAGTTCAACCTATTTGTTGTCTACGTTGTTGTCAATGAAATGTTGACGTAAAACCGGCACGTGGCCGCGTTGGTTGTGTTTATTTTCAGCGCCGCGCAGCCGAGTGAGTCAAAGGTTAGCTTTTAACCCCGCCTCCTCGCCCAATCAGATTGCAGAAACTGTGTCGCGGAGTTGCCTTTGTGCGTGCTTAATAGAATAAAAATATAAGGGCCGCGCGGTTGTCGGTGTCTGCTTCTAGTATAAAACCAAGAGAAGGGGAATACCGCAAATTCATAAAGAAATTTATCGCCGGGGAGTTAACATTTATATATATAAATAAAATAAGAACTTAGGCGGTTATACATACACACATGAATATTCGCCCTCGTGTTTAGATGCAATTTTATTTGATCTACTGGTGCAACATTTCGTTAAAAAATGCCTGAACCCGTTTCAGATATGAATCGGAACCAGGAGGTGGGATACTTCAACAGCAGTAACAGTTTCTTCATCAACGAAGATCCACTGGACATCAACGTCCGAAATTTGGAAAGCCTGTCCCTGATGGACAACATGAGCAGTGTGAACGGCCTAACTGGGATAGAAAACAACGAAAACCTCGTGTACTTTCAGGATTTGGACGCCGTTTTAAATCCGTACATAGACGATCCCAAGGAAGGAAACATATCGAGGACTGTCCGAGTGCCATCGTCGGAACATGTTGCAGAGATCGTAGGTCGTCAAGGTAATTAAGCTAATTAGCTGTCATTTAGAACTAGATATGTCACTCTCTTTTTGATTTTCAACAGAAGTGTTTCTTATTGTAATGTGTAGATCTAGAGCTGGTCGAGATCATTTTAGATTTAGACCATTTTAGACTTATTATAGTATATTATACTGAGGTGAAATCTAGATCTGTTAAAAATGTCAGGTAAGCTTAACATTCTCCTAATGGAATATGTTAATTGAACTGTTAAATGTCTACATGGCGTAAAGCAGAGATCCAGAATAATTTTAGTTGTAGATTAGGTTTATTTCAGTCAACACTATGATGAAATATTTTGGATGTTGAATTTTTAAAAAAAGTTTTGATTATAATTAGACCTCTAGTGACACTTTTTAAAAAAAAAACAACAGATCTAGTCTAGAAGACAAGTCTGTAAAAATTTAGATCTATCTAGATTCTAAATCCGTCTAATTCTATTGGACTGATAGGCATATACTCTAGATCTGTTTTAGTTTCATAATGGGCTGGTAGGCATAGATCTAGATGAAAGATATATTTTTTACTTTCGCTTTGCTCCCTAAGCAACATTTTTTTTTCTGTCACATTCATTCATGCCCATGTCCTCCACCTTTTTTTTTTCCTTGAAAGAAAAAAAATCTGTCTACATTTTTCGAAAGTGACCCTTTGTTTGAAATGAAAGAATAGGATGGATAAAGACTGGGATCACGCCCACTCCCCCCCCCCCCCCTCCTGCCCTCAGCATACAATAGCATCGACAGGTGGTGTGTCCTGCAGGTCACGCATCTTCCCTGGTTCCCCTGTCCAACTTTCTTTCATCCGAAATCTCCCCCCCCCCCCTTTCCCCTTTACCCCAGACACTTTTCCCGCTTGTGCACTAAAAGTCTTTGTACGTTTTTTTTTTTTTCGAACTTAGTTTACACCTGCCACCCAGCTCCCCCGCCCCTTCCCCCTTACAACGGAAATCTTCTTTATGGGCCTGCATAAATCTGGGAGACCCTGTCTTGGCTGAGAGGCTTCCTTTGTTGACACCGATCGGGAAACTCCGATCATAATAAGATATGGCCATGAGTATTTTTTTTTCTTTCCCTCGACATCCACCTCCTCCGACGCACAAGCAAATTTTCGTATGAGCATATTCCTAATGCAATTAATTATGTGCGGAAAGCACTTAGACACCGCCAAGTATCCGAGACTTGCCGAGCCACAAAAAGCTCGTCTGTCGCCGTGACTCATTCACTCGGAATTGTTATAACGACTTAGCCAATGAACAAAAAAAAAAAAAAAAACTCGGTTTGAGGAGGGAATGTCTGCAATAGTGAATTTGGTGTTTATATGTTGGGCATGTGCCCTGTGTACCAACGGCCATAAACACCCTCGTCGGCCGATTTAGAATGAGCCAATATCCTGTAAACTCGTTTAATTTTAAACGCTTTTACGTCTGGTGTTACACCCGTCCCTCCTTTTTTTTCTTTCTTTCCCTTTGATGACCTGGGCCTATAGGGCGCTTTTAGCATAGACAAAGATTTCGGCGTGCTTAATCTAATTTTAGCAACATGACAAAAAGCTCTTCGACAATCTAATTATAGAAGCGAATGCAGTAGGCCTATTAGTAATAGCTACTTGACATGCAAGAGGGAATGAGTGGCTTAAGCTATTCCAAAGCCCCACTTTTTTTTACGCCACATGGTTTATGTTTTTTAAGAGACCACTCACCAAAACGTTGGGCAAGTGTCTTATATTCATTGACTTCATTTATTCCTATTTACTATTTTTGTTGGGCACCCGACTCGCCCAGACAACCTCATTAACGATGCATGCGGTCAAAGGTTACCAGATGAGATTGTAATAGCAACGTCTTGTAGGCAAAGTTTTTTTTTTTTAAATATATATTTTGATATGTATATATATATCTAGACATACTTCTGTGTGTGTGTGTGCGTGTCTGCTTTTAGGTGTTATTGTATGTGTGTATTTTAAGGCTAAAGATTATAAGTGCAGTGGTTTTATAACAGTTTGACTAATGTGATAATCTGGTTTCCAGAATGCTTCTTACGCTTGAAACTTATCGGCGTCGTTAGAATTGTAACAGTTGTGCCCTGACATGAATAATTGTGAACTAAATAGACATTTCATATCATGTTCCATACCTTTCTGGTTGTTACCTTTCTGGAGTCATTGTCTCCTTGACCTTCCGTTTATTATTTAGTCTATCACACGACCTTCAATATCTGTCAGCTTTGATCCAGTTCCGTCGGTCATTTTATTTTAATCATGTTATCTCTAAAAAAAAACAAAAAAACTGCATTCTTGGCCTTCAACAAGAAAATGAAAAAGACTAAATACTTTTGTTGTACCTCTGGTACAAGTCAGGAGCGTCCAAGATCCACTGTTTTGCCCCTATTTTTACAGGTACAAGAGGAATGCGTTTTCTCAGGTGTCTGGAATGGTAAAACAGTGAAGAAAATGTACTTTGAAGGCGGATAAAGAAGTGACATAACACACGTGTAGCGTATAGTGTGCATAACCGTATTACACTGGTTCTCAAATTGGTAGTGGGTTCATGAAGGACGTAATTTTAAAACTATCACATGAAGACACTAAGACAGATACAGACTGACGCCTATAGCTCTCTCTATCTCTCTCTCCCTCCCACCCTCCCTCTCCCTCCCTCTCCCTCTTAACACATTTTATTTTGTAATTCACATTATAAACATTTTGATAAGAACATGCATTGGATTTTAAGAACGTCCCTGAGTCCACCCAACTCTAATGGATACCTGATGTTTGTTAGGGAAAGTAAAGTCGATTGGTCGTTGTACTGGCCACATGGCACCCTCTTTAACCATTGGCCATAGAAATAGATTCTTTACACCATCTGATAAATTGCAAGGTCCAAAAGGGATGTTTTACTTCTTTTTTTTTTATTCACTTAACATGCAGTCTTCTATGGAATGGTTTTGATTAGGACACAGTTTTAGGGTCGTTAAAGAAGTCTTTATACCTCTTTCTAAAGTAAAGTTACGCAAATGTATAAACACAATGTCGTATGTTTAACTTAAACCTTGTTAGGGCACGTCTTTAACGTTTCATGCATGGCTTGCGAGGCTGTTCTAGTCTGGATGTGTTTAGGTAAGACAGATCATTGACGCTGGGTCACGTCACAATACTGTGATACACGCTATTTCATATTTTGTGTTGGTGCACACACCACGAGCACTTGGTCGAGTTATAAAAATAACCATGTAACTATGTAAACAAACAAAAAAAAATTCATTTCTTCATTGTCCAGTCACAGCATCACATATGATAGTTATAACATCCAAGGTTTTATGTGTAAAGCAACTATTTGAAATAACTCCCAAGGAATCCAGGCCACATAGTCCTACAATTGAATTAACTATTATATCAAAGTGTGACTTTATCAATCGATAACTCAGTCGCAATTATTACGTCATCCATCCATTTTTTTTTTCAGAATTCTCTCCGAAACCGTTTCTCTCATACATTTCCTCTCCCCTCCCCCGTCTTCTTGTATTTCTACACTTCATATCTCCCCATAGACACATCGGGACAGTTTCGGCCATCCGTGCGTCCTCGTACCCCAGTAAATCGATTACGGTAGTGCACGCACGAGTTCTCGGTGTAGCATTCTCTTCCCCCTCCCCTTTTTTTTTCTCCCCGATTCAGTCTGATGTATAAAGTATATTTCAAGTAGGACAAAGTCTGCGGTCAACATGGTGGACGGCTGTGCTGGCTAGGGTACACAAGGACTTATCTACATTTAGTTTTTATAAGGCTGTGGCGGTGGGCTCTCCATCAACACTTAGTGTAGTCCTGGTTTTCCTCTCCTACACGTTCTGTCCCACAATCTTCTATTCATCCCGAGAGCTGTTGAGTGGTTCGATGGCTATTGATGGTTATACGTGACATTGCCCATTTGGAACTACAGTTGTAGATGATGACATGGGCATCGGCCTGTGGGTACGAGTCCTGCCTGTGGGGCTTTGACAACCAGCTGGGATATCAATCGCATCCAATTAGAGAATCCCTCCCGAAGCTTTTCAACACTGAGACAAGTTTTCACAATTAAGTTAACGTACAATAGATTATGAAAGTCCCTTTCTCTGCATTTGAATATTACAATTATAGATATAAACACATCTCTTCGTGGGTAGAGAAGTTTCAATAATTGAAAACATGTCTTGAGTAATCAGTAATCTACTTTCATTTTTCGAAAAGAATCACGACTTTCAATTGTAATGTAAAATTAAAACGTTCATTAACTTAAGAACACCGTACGTAGACCTAGTTTAGTTAACACATCACCGTAAGTACCCGCGTTCAATGTTAGTTTATAGCGGAGGATAAACATAGTCTACGCTCTTCCTTCTTTTATCCTTTAAAACCGGGGGAAAGGGGTTGGGGGTTGGGCTTGTGCGTGAGTCAATGCGGACTCATTTCACAAAGTCAAGCCATCTGGCTTGTTGCTCTGAGTATAATGTTCGGTCAAAAGTTTGACCATGTTTTCTCTGGTTTAGGTTCAATGTTATGGCATCAGATTTATTCGATTTGGTTAAGTTCTGACCTAATCAGACGGTCTAAATTCCATATTGGCTAGACATGATACAATTCTTAGCGAGCCTGTTTCAACGTGTTTTATTCGTGTGAATGTCAAGCATGTACAACTCTAACACGACACTTGTAAACATATTACCAGGTGTCTTAAAGAGATGAATTTTAGTAGCTGGATTATACACGATCCTATGCTAATTTATCCAACTTTTAAAAACGTAACTTTTAATTACAAACGCTTTGTATATAGATCTATGCATCTACTTGTGTACTTGTATTATTAGCAAATGTTTGTTCGTATAGTTTTATAACTTTCGTATGCCCATGTGTCTGCAACAAACAAATATTTATGGAGGAAAATTAGAGAGTGAAGGAGAGAGCCTGCCCAAAGAGGTAACATATTACATTTGCCCAACATTTTCATTCAGGGATACCACATCCCCTCTATGTAATGCCCTGAAGTAAAGAATAACATAGAATCACTTGTTGGACCCCCATGTGCTCCACGCAGGGCATGCCGTGAAGCCTCATCGATTGCTAGTGCAATAGTTTTTTTGTTTGACTACTGTCCACTCTCTGGAATCACACAGTCGCGACCATTTTGTTTTTTCGGACAGCAACACTTTCTATTTATATATTCCAATCCCTTATGTATAGACAGTTGAAATAGATTCACAAGGAATTCGAACTTCTCCAATAAGAAGCTGAATAACCTTTAACGTAGGGAAGGCGTTTATCATCCAAATGTCTAGAATACCACAGTCTCCCCTCCACATCGTTTTCTTCTTGGAATGGGATTACATTGGTACGTTTTATAGATTTGTTTGCTCTTTTAGAAGAGATTCACAACGAAAGACGTTTCCCCCATTAGGGCTTGATCCTTAAGTAACGCCCACACGCGGATTGTCTGAAATTGTGTGTTTGTGTGGTTAATTGTGTGATTGTACTATGTTAAGATACATGTATAGACAAACAAACAAAACGATTGATGTCAATGCCTTACTATATTGTCAAGCTTAGATTAGTTTGTATTTAGTTCGTGATAGATTGAAGAATAAAAACGTGAGGAGTAGCGAGGGGAAATATTTCAAATATACAAGACTTCAAACGTAATTAGATTTTGTGAGTGTTAGAACTCGTTTTTGTTGCTTAGCCAGATAACACGTTTCGCCCATGACCACTAAATGTCCAGAGGATATAAAAAGTAGTTTATTCAGACCGCACACTTACTGGCTACTTAACAGTCACAGGTCTTGTTATGCGGCTCTTAGCCCAAGTAGTTTCCATATCTCCCCCTTCCATCTCGCATCATACAAACATGTGAGTGCGCGCACACACGTCAGTCAGAGAGCCGTATCTCAGGCAGTCTAGTGTCGAGCAATGCATATTTCATCCGCTTATACGGACATTTTAGATGGGTGCGGGGGGGGACGACGTTAGAACTGGCTTACTTTATACGGACAATTTACAGTCCCCCCCCCCCCCTCTCCATCACCTCGCCGTGTCTGCAGAACATCCCCGTTTCATCAGACCTTGTAAAGAATGTCTCACATGATATGGACATTTGATAAAGTCTTATCTGGGACCCTGGCATTCGTTGTTTCCAGGTAGCGCGCGTGTGTGGACGTACACGAGATAGTGTGCTCGAGAGTGAGAATCGAAGAACGGGGGGGGGGGGGGGGGGGCACTGGAATTTATTCTCACCATCCCTCGCTTTAGAGCTCAGTCTCGGACTTGGCTCGCTTTCGCACGAGGTTAATCAACAATGTTTCACAACAGGTTCATTCACCGCAGTATTTATAGCCACGATTATAGTTGTGATGTTTTCGAATATTTCGTTTTATCAACAAGGTTATCCATTCATTTCATATCGCGGGTTTCACAAAGACAAAATATTTACTTAGCTGTTCACCCAATTCACAAGTTAGTACTGATTTAACCTACTCTCTCTAGTCATGACCTTATTAATGCACAGAAAATCTGCACGAGAATACTTCACACGTGAGCGAAACAATCCACGATCCTTTTTTTCTATCCCCCCCCCCCCCTTTTTTTTCTCTGTTGCAAGTTCAAGGTAAACCGTTTTTCAATAAGCGAGTCGACTATGTATAACGAGCGAGCAATTTTTGACTGCACCCTTTCTCGTTGATTACACCCTCCTGTTCCGCTCGTATGGCGTCTGGCCCAAAAATATCCTTGGAATGTACTGAGTGCGCGGTTCTCAATACGTTTTGCGATAAGGTACTGAATTAATAGATGTATGAAATATCGCAGATCTACAACTTGGGACGGCTGAAGCGTTCTTACACAATTTTTTTAGTCTTTTAACTTTATTCATGTTGTTCTCTTATTCACCCAATATGTTACTTATATCGCTTTCTTCACGTTGTCTTCCGTTCTTTTCATTCTGATTACTAGCCTCCATTGAAGCCAACTTCTCGTCTGCTAGACTTGTAGATCTAATTGTGTCTTGTTATTGTCGTTCCTTTTTATCGTTTAGTTGTTTTGTGTGTTTCAACGTTAATGAAGGGTGAAACACAGCTACTTGATCGTCCAGAGACGTCGTGCCCCCCTCTCCCCCAAACCTCATTCTCTCCCATTAGTAGTAGCGGCACTCACGTCTGAGTAGATCAGATGTCGTTAAACAGGGGCCGTAACTCCGCCATCGGGGGGGGGGAGGGGGCGAGAGGCAGGAGACTACTAGGACATGTGGGAAAATTACTTTGTTTAATAATAGGCGTCACTTGAAGGTTGCCGTCGCTTTGTTAATGAGATACACCGCCCCTGCCCCTCCCTGTGGTTTAGAATGAGTAAGCAGAAAGAGGTTATTAAATTAACTCATGACTTTATAAAAGTACGAAGTATTATGGCAGGGAAACACCCTACTTGAAAATTCTGTGCACTTTATATCTGGTGTATACCAGGGGGCCTCAAGTGTATTGATACACGCCACTGACAGCCTGGCCCCAAGAGTATTGTCGCCCCCCCCCCCCCCCCCCCAAAATCTAGAGGGCCTGTGTTGGTGGTGGGCGTAAGGCGTGGTGGGCGTGGTTGATTTAAGCTTCCAGAATCATCTACAGATGTTTCGCCTCTCGTCACCCTCCTCAACATTTGAAGTAATGAGTAACGAGTGTAGTGCTGCTCAAAAGTGTGTGTGTCAGGCCAAATGTTTAAGTAACTTGTGATAACAAGTTGGTCCCACCATTCATCGTCAGATTGTTAATGAATTTAGTGAGTAATTGAAACGGCTGCCTAGTTCTGACCAGCTGTTCTGCAAGAGTGAGCAAGCTGCAGCCCAAATTCAAGGAGCCTAGAAAAAAAAGGGGGGAAAAGGGTTGGGGAGGCAATGATGTCATGATGATGTATAACATTTCCATTTATGCTAATTTTTTCCCTCTTCAGTTGATTGTCTAGGTCAAATGTTGTAGTTTAGTTAATATGAAACCTTCCCCCCCCCCCCGAAAAAAACAACGATTTAGGCATAAATTTGACGATAGTTTATTATTAGCATTGTTGGATGAGTTATGGTCTTCCCACAAATAGCAGATCCAAATTCTTCTGTTTATGTTAAAGCTTGAGCTACCTTTCAACTCACTTAACTCTTTCACTACGTAATTATTTACAACATTCTAGTGGAATCAACGTTGGTATCGTCAGTTAGGACAGAAAAAGTTAAATCTAATTGCAATCGTCATTTAGTATCTACACCTTTCTTGTCTTTCATCAGCTATCACTTCCTGTATACATTTCCATATAGTTATACACTTTCAACTTTGGAAAAACAAATTGCACATTCCCTTCAGTATAGCATCTTAAGGGGTTTGGGGAAAGATGTGTTGTTTTTTTTAAATCATCGTGTCAGTTACCTCATATGCTCAAATACTTTTTTTGTTTTCAAATGTTGGTTCTTGTGTTAAAATCCGTTTTAACTCTTAAGCTTCCATGTGGAAATTGATGCATCAGTATTACATTTAGCAACTCGTAAGGGTTAATCCGATTATCGATTAACTCCCCTTTCAGACTTAGCACGCACGCACAGAACAACGAATGCTAAAAGTATTATATTGGACAAAGTACATTCTACCGAACACTGGTCACTGAGCTACTGTTTGAAAGGCTCTCATAATTGGAGGTAGAATCTATTTTATCAAATGCTAATTAAACATTTTTCTGCTCGTCCCATTTTAAAAAAGTCTTTGTGCAAAACTGTTCATCAAATGTATGTAAATCTGTCTTCAGAAGCTTGCCTAGTAGCCTAGAACGATTTCATAGACAGTTATAGTTCATATTATTATATTACATAAAGACTACTATTTCTTTCAATTAAAGCTGGTTTTGTGGCGCCTTAAACAACAATAATAATAATAATAAAACTGTACATCTTAAAATTTTGGTTGGTCAAATATCTCAGCCTCATTACCAGCCTGAATAAATTTAAATTTCAAATGACCCAACAGACAGAGATACTAGCATCAGTGTCGCTGATCGATTATTTAAATGCTATAACAAAATGACATGGCGTTTTACTCTTTAATACTAACACCTCCACCCCTCCACACCCTTATCCCCCAACACACGTGTGTGTGCATTGTATGTCTCTCAGTTGGCCTTTGTGATAAAATGTTTTAACGTTATACAGAGTTATACAATACAATTTAAATACCTCAACTGCTGTCTCAGCTAAGTCCCAAAAACAATTGTAGATTTTTTTTTTAGTGCGGAATGAAAGTAGACATACTATTTGATTCTCTCCTTAAATGTAGGGGGTGGCTCAATTAAGCGCTCGGCTTTCGAACCGAGGGTCCTTGGTTCGAATCTCGGTGGAGATATTTTGAATTTCAGAATTTTAAGTTGGGTGTGGACGGGAGGTGTTAGTATTAAAGAGTAAAACGCCTTGTCATTTTGTTATAGCATTGGTCGTTGGGCTGGCCACATAACGCCATGCTCAAAAGATCTAACAGGAACTTTTAAAATACTATTTAAAGGTAGATTATTAAGTTGGTGCATAAAATAATTCATAAGTTTGATTAACTTATTAGAGGAAAAAAACATGTAAATGTCATGCTAGCATTTAATGATTTGATTTGTATGAGAACTAGATATTACGTTGGAGAACCGTCCCATTACTTTGTCAGATTTCAACCATGACTTAAGGTTTAGCCCTTAGTACCTTTAGAGCATGCTTGCTTTAAGATATATATTTTTTTAAATTTAGTTATTTGATGTGTAGTCTTTGTAACGACCACACACAGCAGACTAGAGACATTTTCACTGTAGCTTCCCCTCTTTGTGTCTGCTCAAAATCTGTCGGTATGCCAGTCAGCTAGTGGAGGATTTAGAAAACAAACAAATACTGCAATAGGTGAAAATTGAAAATCTTTCCAGTGTTGTTGTTTTTTTTCGCCACAGATTTGCGTAATGAAGAGCTTTTCTACCCGACAGACTTAAGCAAACCTACATAGCTGTGGACGTCAGTCTATTTGTTAGGTACACTTACCAAATCCAAAAGTAGCTTTTTTTTGTCCCCCTCTTTTTCGGGGGATTGGGAGTGACGTTGAGTTTTAACGAGGGTATTTCTACTAAGTTGTTGGAGTAGCCATTCTATTGACTTGAAAGATTTGGAGGAAGGTGGGCAGGTCTAGGCTAAATTGTATAAAACTTATCCTTGAAATCAACATGATTTTAAACCTAAAACTGGACGTATTGATTTTTTTATAACTTTTAAGGGTTATCACTTGGTTTCTTATTTTCTTTGATTCATTTCCTTCCAAGATTAATCTTTGTATTCGAGTGAAATTTGTTCTTCTGAATTTTCGTCAGTAAACACTGTTGTAAAATTTGATCTATCTATCTATCTATCTATCTATCTATCTATCTATCTATCTATCTATCTATCTATCTATCTATCTATCTATCTATCTATCTATCTATCTATCTATCATATTACCAGCAAAGTGCGAAATGGAAGCATTCTATAGAATGCCTTGCGTTTTTAGGCAAAGTACGAAATGATTCTCCATTTCCTACTTTGCCTTGGCATTCTACCGAATGACTAGTTCTGCATCATGCAAAGTAAAAGTCTAATATTAGAATGATATCTATAAATAAATATAAACAAGTGAAAATAAAAACACAAAGGATTTCATAAGGACTAAAAATACCTTTGTAGAGATCAATGTTTCTATACCCTATGCTAAGTGCAATTTCAGCTTTTAAATAAATTTTTTTTTAATCCACAAATCGTATTTTTGAATAGTAATATACATTAGTAAATATAAAATTTAGTTTCTTCTAAGTAGACTAAAATGATAAATTAAAGATGCCGAAATATTGAAAATGGTAAATCTGTGTACACGGGAACAATAGTGAATCAAAATAATTTACAACTGTTAAATGCTTCTTTTTAAAAAAAATATTTTCAAAAATGAAAACATAATTTTTACAATTCTGTCAATAAAGCAAAGAAAGGTCTACATATTCTGTTTGTACGTGTTTTTATTGCATTTCCAACCTTTCCTTTGTTCTTTTAAACAAAAACGCAATGAGACCCACTGAAGCTTACCACACACGTTCAAACCACTAGGAAGACAATAAAAGAGAAAACCTCCCCAAGGAGGACAGAAAATAAAATCAAGACAAATGTGAACGTTAGAAACTGGACTTACAAAGTATTTAATGAAAAATGTTGGCAAGCACTAAGCTGTACAATTATGTTTATAAGCACTTTTTTTTCAATGGTAATATACGTTAGTATTTCAGACAAAAAAAAATGAATGGCACTGAAGCTAGTTAACATGATAAATGAGCCTGTGTTTTCCACGATCATCACAACAAAACATGTTATCAGCTTTGTCAATATCTAGTCAAGTGATTCCTTCTTAGTAGTCGTATTTCCCTGATTACATAATAGACCTATTTTCTTTCGCTTTTTATTGTATCCACTATGTACCATTAAGTTGTACCCATGGTTGTACAAAACATGCACACTTGGACAGTCGTAATTAAAGCATACTCCACACTTTAAAGAACAAGATTAAATTATTTAGATTGCTGGTGAATAGAAATAGCATTTCGAGAAATTTAAATTATTAATAAAATACTTTAAATCCTCATTTAACACTTGACCTTAAAGCAGTTGTAGTCATTCGATATAATGCCTAGTCAAAGTAGGAAATGGGAGAAATCCTTTCGCACTTTGCCATTAACACGTATAATGCGTGAGTGAAGATTATTGTTGTCTTAGTAGTACACCATACACCAAAGTACTTCATTCCGTAATGACATCAGAAAGGGTTAACCTACTGGCGTTTTACTTAGTTGAATCATAGTATAATGTCATCAAATGACTTACCTTTTATAAGTTGTGACATAAGGCACACGTTAAGTCCAACCTTCAGAACCTATAGTACCTTCTCGTGTCATGTTTCTAACGATGGAGTTTTTAAGAAAAAAAAAAAAGACATTTGAAATAAGCACGTGCACAGTTAAGTTAACCCATTTCCTGCTGCCATCCATACTACTTTGCTATTTTTAGATAGGCCTACTTTTGGTGGGTTAAAAAAAAACGAAGTAAAGATTGTGTTTGACGTAAAGCGTGAAATTCATTATTTGAATAAGTCGCTGTAATGTGAATGACAACTACGTTTGAGTGGGAGACCTGAATAAACACTAGGTGAAGAGGACAGGTTCAACTCTTTATCTATATCTATCTATCTATCTATACGTTTGTTTATCTATCTATACGTCTGTGTGTCAAAATTCTACGTCCGTTCATGCATTTATCAATCTATCAGTTCGTCTGTCTGTGCTCTCCTTTTCTCTTTCTTCTTAACTCTTCCCGTCTATCCAGTTTTATGTTTGTGATTGTATTCCTGTATTTTTTTTTTTTGTTTCTGTCTATCCGTCCGTTTGTGTCTGTCCGTATAATGTATCATCCGTTTCTGCACCTGTCCAATCTCTTTTACCACAGTCCATCTTATTTTTTTAAATCTGTTACCTTACATTCTTTCTCCCGTCATTTGTTTTCTAATTTTAGAGAAAAGTCAAAAAGTGCTCAAGTTTCTTAAACAATACTTTTATCTTTTCTAGTCTACAACAGCCAGTCACTGTTTCTGATAATTTTACTTCCCTGGAAAATATTTTATCAGAGATATTTTGGCACGAAGTTTCTGAGACTTATCTTCATTGTAAGTCGTTTCAAACCGAGCACTCCATTTTTTTTTTAAATTTTTTACTCGTTTCACTTTTTATTTTTGTTTAAAACTTTCTCAGCTTCATTATATCTATTACGTGAACTAGCTTTTGAAGCAAATGTCAGTCTTTATTGGACGAGCCCACGCTGAGTTTGAAAATGAGCTCACGAAAAATCATTAAATAGTGCATTCATTCATTCATTTTTTAGTGCCATAGCCAGGTGTTTAAGAAGGTAAAGAATGATTAGACAGAATTTTAAAGTACTTTTTTTCTTTTCTTTTAAAAAGTAAATCTTCTTCAATTAACAATTAATCCATTAGCTTACTAAAATGTTAATACTTTTGTTAACCTAGCAAATAATATTAAATATACTTGGATGGCTGCCTGGTCGTGCGGTTTGCACGCTGGACTGTCGTTCCGATTTATCGATGGTCCCGGGTTCAAACCCTGCCCGCTCCCATCCCCCGTCGTCCTGCGGGAGGTTTGGACTAGGAAGTAATTATCTTCAACTCTAAAGGAACATCCGAAACATGTAAAACAAACATTTACTTCATTTTTTTCCTTCAATTAATACAACCGGAACTGAAAGACCCACCTACATCAACAAGTCTGTCTTTTGTCGATAATATTGCTTTTTTTAAATTCCAGCAGAGAGACATTTTGTGGCGTACAAACTCAGTTTTATCTAAATAACTTCGTCAAAGGCATGCTTAGAATGTATAGTGCTGTTTCTTTAAATGCATTTTATTTACACACAGACTTCTTTTAACGATTTTTTTTTTCAGGATGCAAAATAAAAGATTTACGCGCCAGGACCAACACTTACATCAAAACCCCGATGCGCACTCAGTCTCCGGTGTTTGTGGTAACCGGGAAGGAAGAGGCAGTCCTTCACGTCATGGAGGAGATCCAGAACGCCGCGGAGCATTTCACTCACATTCGTGCCTCCAGAAATCATCACAAGGCTCTGGGTGGTCTGGACGCCAACAAGCCCGCGAGCAGGGAAGGAGACATCATGATACAGGTCACCGTGCCTTACCGGGTGGTAGGCCTGGTGGTGGGGCTTAAAGGGCAGACCATCAAGGGAATTCAGCAGGACACCGACACTTTCATTGTCACTCCCAACAGAGACAAAGCCCCAATCTTTGAGATCAGAGGCCAGCCTGATAACGTAGAGAGGGCCAAAAGGATGATCCTTCGACACATAGAAACACGCACCAGACACTGCAGGCTCCAGGACACGACAAACTTGCCAGCAAATTGGAATGAGGATCAGAAACAAAATGGTAATGACTTCTCTTTTTTCAACAATGAATCTTTGCTTCAGAACGGCAACAGTTCTAGCAACATGTCTGTCAACAGTAATTTCAGCAGCAAAAGAAGTGTACCCAATGGTAGTACATCAAATGGACATGGGCCAGGGTTCGCATTTTCATCTACTAGCCCACCTACTAATGGAAACTACAATTGGCGAGGCTACAACAATATGATTGACCAGAATTCTCAACAAAATGGTCATATCACAACTTGGAGTAACGCAGTATCTGACTATCCGGGAATGCTTGGTTCGGGAATGTCCAATGGATCCAATCACATGACAAACAGAAGTGGCAACAATTTCCCATACAGTATGTCTTTAGGTAGTATCCCATCTTCATCTTCCAACAGCTCAGCTAGCATTTCGCCACCTCAAGATTTCTTAAACGACAATCCATTCTCAAGCCACAATCTATCTAACCCTTTTGGGTCTCAGCTCAACAGCCCACATCTCAGGAGCTTGAATGATCAAGATTTCTCCAGCTTTTCTCTTTTGTCCACTGCATCATCGACACCCACCAAAGGAAGTCTGGTTTTGGGCAATTTATTTCAGTCTCCTAGCAACGTCACCTCCAGTCTGACCAATAGTCTGATGAGTAGCAATGAAGGAATTAATGGTTTTCAGGCTTTAATGCAAGATGACCACTGTTCCAGGCAAAACTTTTCATCCCTGGGGTCCTTTGCAGGAAGTTTGGTGGAGTCTGGATTATTTTCAGGACACATAAACGGTTTCCCCAGTGGAAATTCCAGCCCAACCAGTAAGAGCTGTTCTCTGAGTGATGCTTCAGGTTCTCACGGCTCCCCAATCCCGAGGTTGTGTAAGATTTGCGAGGAGGCTGAAGTAGTAGCTGCTCTTGTACCTTGTGGTCACAATCTTTTCTGCATGGAATGTGCAGAAGGCATTGTTAATAAGTCAACAGATACAGACCGGAGGTGCCCAGTATGTAAAGATACTGCCTCGGACGTTCTTCGCATTCGAGCATAGAAATGTAAAGGGTTGGGCATTTTTTTTTACCTGGAACTTTGAAGTTTTTTTGGGGGGGGGGAGAGGACACATTTTTATAACTTTTCTATCAAAGGTTTAAAAAAAATTAAGAGGCTGATTTTTATGTATAATGTGTACATTGCTTATTTACAAAGATACACGAGTCACTGTTTAAGTCAATTCTTAGATTATTTTTAATAGAAAAGTTATAAATAAGCTTAAAAAAATTTAGATGAATTTTTGTTGTAGGTACAAAATAATTTTTAAAAACATTAAAAAAAAAAAAAAATAACAGCCTCTTTCTTGTCATTAAGAATTTCAAAAATTATTTTGATACTTAAAAACTCTTCCAGTATTTTCAATCTGTACATAATCAAAATATCTTCAAAGCAACCAGTTTTATGATGTTCAAAATTGTTTATTTGGATAGGACATCCAATGGATTAGGTCTAGTAAATTTAGTGGGAAAAAATGGAAACTTTTTGTTTTATTATGAACAATATTTTAGATTAACTTTTCTTTTGGCTCAGGAGGTAAGGAGGAAAAAAATTGTTTCTGCTTAAAGAAATTTATTCACCTGAATTTTTTTTTATTTTAAAGAGAACAATGTAAAGTGAAGCAGTTTTAAAGACATTTTACCCTTACACTTTTGTTTTGTTTTAAATTTGTTTCCCCATTATTACAAACTTTTCTAGAACACCCAAGTTGTCATTTTAATAACATGGCATTTTTTTTTTTTGAAAAAGCTTTTTATCACTGCATTTCCTTAGTGTTATTAATGACTCTAACAAACAGCATGAAGCAGCAATTGAAGATCACAATCAGACAAGTTTATTATCATAGTGCATTATATTTTTGTACTCAAATTATGCCTTGTGGTGTATGATTCTTGTTAAATAGGATTATCATCCTTACTGCTTTAGATAACAGATGTAATATAACAATATTTTGTTACATGGAATCTCATCTGCACATACAAAATTATGTAATTATGACATGTATGTTGTGTTAGATTTTTTTGTAAGTATATTTCTTTTTAAAATTTGCACAAATTGCAGTATGTATTGCATTTGGTGGTTAAACATAATGTAATATAACATCAACTGAATAAAACTGAATGATTTAAACTTTAAATGTTATTATAGTTGTAGTAAATTTAGCCTGCCAAATTATATTTATAACATAAATTTAATATAATAAAAAAATATCTATTATAAAATGTTATATATTCGAACTTTCCATATATTACCTCTTGCAATTTTTTTTTTGTATTTCTTTCAAATCTTTGAAACACATGGAAAACATTTTAGACATTTTAGACTCGTTACTCAACCATCTTTTCTTGTTTTCTCAATTGCATAATCTTGATCAAACGTTGTTAAATGTTTGAAGCAAACATTTTTTTCTGACTGTTTCATTCCAATGACAATAACTTTATGAATCAACTATGACCACAAATCTATGAATCAAAGTTTAATATGCAAATTTTTTTTTCTTAAATGTAATTCTATTTTCCTAGAATGTCTTTAAAAACTAAACAAAAATTATTATATTTTAACTTTTCAGTAATTTTGCTCAGTTATTTGAAAATATTATTTGTATTTCCTTTCCATGTATTTTTTTTTAAACCATGAAAAGGAAAGAAGATACAAGTGACTTGAAAATGTGAATGTACATGTCTAGACTATAGACTGTAAGAACACTATTAAAGGGATCAAACTATTATTCCTTGAGATCTGACTGTAAATTGTATTTCTCTTTCACAAATCTGTATTTATAATAAGTATGTAAATGTCTTCAGTAAACAAAACAATATTTATTACATTTTGTAAATATATTTAATACAAGAATGTCTTCAGTCATTCAGCAGACCAAATAAGGTACAAGGAACTGTAAAACCAATAATCCAAAACTATTTCCTTATCCAATATTTCTTGCATCATATTGCTTTTCTTTTCACACCCATCACATGCTTTATATCTACACTTATTTATACTTGAACTATTTATATATTTGCAGAACAAAATTTATGAACAAACATCAGTACAATTATTTGAACTTAAATATGCAAAAAAGAATATTTTTTTCTTTTTCCACACAAATCTCTAATGAATGAAACTTACAAAGCTAAATGTCTATATTTGTATTTAAAGATGAAATGTTTTGTCATTATATTATTACACACCTTCCTGTAATAAATGCCTAGTGGCTTCATCATTTGTTATAATGGAAGTGTTTATTTTAAGAAGCATATGATCAAAACCTAATCATAAACAGAATAGTTTCATATCATCACTTTTTTGTTTCTGCATTAGATTACTGCATGCTTTTGAACTTGCAAAAAAAAAAAACAACAAATGTTAGAAAAAAATAATGTGTTATATGTTGGTTGTTATATAAAAAAAAAACAATACAAATGTCTTGCACATACGTGAGCGGAGTTCAGCTGGATAAATGACCTTGGATTGGTGTATTCTAATTTATCCAACTCTATGTTCAATATTAGATAAACCAATGTTTAATCACCAAGTATTATTCTCTATTAATGCAGAGTATTTATTTGTTATTCTATGTTATTTTGAATGTACAGCCCAGTTAGCTTCATACACTTGTCCTGTAGTTGTTGTTTTTTTTTTTTTCACTTTTATATTAAATCTTTGTATGTTTATGTCATGTCTTAGAATGAAATGTTTTACTGATTAAAGATTTCTTCCTTTCTTAAATAAAAAAATTATTTAAATTTATTCTTTTAAAAGAAAGTTATCCTAAAATAAGTTTATTATAGATTTAACAAAAACATTATTGCCTTCTCATTGTTATGTTTTTATGCAAATGTATGCGTTATTATATAATGCTATTCCTTATTGAGTGTGATGCACATGTTTCAGACACTCTATCAGAAGTAATACAGACTTGGAAGTGGATTAGAAAAACTGTTAATTTATTTAAAAGCATATTTTTTTGAACATGTATTTAATATGTTGAAAAATTATTGGACAGATTCAAAGTCTCATGTAACCTCTGAAGTGTCTGGTGTATTCTTTTTTTATGTTTGTATATTCTATTTCTTTGTTTTTACATAAGATTTTTTTCATTTTGTCTTCCATGTGGAATTCTTTTGCTTCTAGCCTGCCATGAGAGACATTGAAGTTTGCTGCTTCCTTATTGTTCCATGACACTACTGAGGAGTTTTTCTTTATTCATTCAACAAGTTAGATTTGTCATTGTTTCTGCTGATGTTTAAAGATTAAACTAATTATGTATTAATTATCTGCTGAAAATTTTAAAAAAATCAGGGTTAAATAGTGAGAATTTTTAAAAAATTTGTTATAAAATGAGAAAAGCATCAAATTTACTGACTTTGAAGGATTGTTCTAATATATTTCAAACATATCATAGCACAATTTTAAAAAAAACCTACTTTAAATGATTTGTTGTAAATCTGGCCATAGATTTTCTTTACATGTCTAACAATTGTTGATGTACTGTGATGGTCCCATCAAATTAAGAATGAGGTTTGTTTTTTTTTTTTGTTCAGTTTCAAAAAATTTTATTCAAAAGAATACAAAATTTAACAAATATGCTTGAATGTCTTTCAGTGGTTTTGTATTTCAATTGAAACAAAAAAAAATTATTTTAAAAAAAAAATTGTCGCCATTCCCTATTCACATTTTTTCTTTGTTGTTTTAGTCATTGATACAATGTGTTTATCTTGGAGCTTGTTGTAGTCTGTCTAAATGACTGCTTAGCTGTACTGATCATGTTTCAAGTGTAGTTCTTTTTTTTTGGTTTATATTTACCCTTATAGCATAATTGAGTTTCCAGTGTTTGTATACCTGTGACTGTATTCTTATATTGCATGTCTTGGGCCAAACAAAGGCAAACATTGTCCTGAGAAATAAGTTTAAAAATTTATATTTTGATCGTTTCCATTGAAATCTATGATTGCCTTTTTTAAATTACTGTGATTTTTTTTTTTAGAAAACATAATTATATACAAAACTTTCTAATTATTGAATAGCGATGTGTAGTAATAAAAATATTCCTTTTTTTTTCTCTCTCCAATTTATTTGTTTTTTTTATACCAAACCTATTAAGAAACAGTAACAATTTTTACTCTGCTAAAATAAAAACAAAGTAATATAGCAAAATTCTAGAACCTATATGTTATGGTTATGTTTCTCTTGATTCAAATATTAATGCCAGAAAAAATGTATTAGTTTCGTGTGCTGACTAGTCTTTTGTTCGCTTTTTCCATCTTATGTTAAAAAGTAGGATTGTTTATTTTCAAACTTCCATGGTCAAAGAAACAATACTCAGCTTAGCAATATATTTTTTTGGGTCTTTTAAACCAAAGTGTTAAAGAAACACATTTTTTTTTTGTTGTTGTTGTTGCCTTGTACAAGTGGTTCTAATGTGGATGCAGCGTGGATCTATCTGTTGAGTTAGAAATGCCTTGTGGTGCACCTTCATGATGTTGGAGGGTGAAAGAAGATTTACTTAAGGTCTTGGGTCGAACCTCAGGCTGCCAGATAGCTTCCGAAGCACCTCATTAGACGACCACCAACTTATTTATGTCGATTTCATTCGAATGTCACACTATATGTGTCACAAATCAATATTTTATTTTGTAGCCTAGGGCTAAATATTGCAAATATTATGGCCACTTGGGTTGAATAAAAATATATATATATATATTTGACTATGTGAATGCCACATATTTGATAATATGAAGTGTCACATATTTGATAATGTGTAACATTGCATATTGAAAAATGTGGAATGTCACATGTTTGATAATGTGGAATGTTAAAATTTTATTTTTTGATTTAATAAAAGTTGATGTATTATATTTAAAGAGATTTGTGTCTATACTGATTTGAGAATATGTGTGAATGTGTTTTAGATGCATTTCTTTGAAAACAAAGCAGAAATGTTATTTCCTAAACGAAAAATGAAATAGAATTTTTGTTCGCAGATTGGATTTCTCATTTAGGGAAATTGCGTGAGATGAAAAGCATTTGAAAAGTTTAAAAAAAATATAACCTGGTTATTTAGTTACCATTATCACAAATTATAACATTAAAAAATACTACTTCTAATTACTATGAGCACAGAATAATTCTTTGTCTTTAATTCTTAAAAAAAATGACCTACGCTTTCATAAGTTCATTGTAACAGAAAATTTGTAAACACGTCCGAAAAGGAAATTCGGAATTCTGTGTCTAACGATATCACATGACTATTTTCTAAGTAAAATAATCGATTGGCTCTACTGAAAAGAAAGCTTCCCAGTAAGAGGGGACAACTGCAATAACACATGCAACACTAGGTCTGAACGTGATTGTTGAAGAAGAATTGCAATAAACTCGTTTCTAACCCCTGGGATGTAATCGTGCCAGAGGGTCCTGTTCAATTGTACACACAGAAAGGCTTCACTAGCAAAATGTTCAACACCTAGAATATACATCAAAATAGTTTATGATCAAGTCGATAGTGTAACTTTAACTACTGAATAATGCAACCAGATTCCATGTGGCTTAAGCTCAAAACGTCATTAAAATTGATTTGATTTGGGATCCACGAAAAGGAAGACATATTGCTAACAATTTAAAGAAAACCGAAAAAATTTTAATTTCTTCGAAACATTAAAATGACATTATGTAGTTTAATAAACCGCTGCATGTCGAGCTTAAGGATTCAAGTTCGTATCCAAATGGAGATTTCGGATTTTAAAAATTACAAAGCTTATATCAAGTCACTCTGGTAAAAAGTTTGTACACGTTATTTCTCCGATACCCAATTTCGGATGAAGCTGAAATTTTGCACAATTATCTCTTTTACCCGACAACAAAAGAATCAATAAAATAAAATTAACCAATTAGTTAACTAAATATTGGTAATTAAATATTTTGTTTGGTATCTTGAACAAAGGAAAGAAACTGTACTTGACTGAAGTGGTGTTTGACCTAAGTTAGTCCCATTTATAGGTCGCTGCTTTAAAGTAAGTTTGAAAGAAACAATACATAACTATATAATCTCTAGTCACTTTCTATCCCCCTTCCCCCATGTTCCCAACTGGTCCAGATAAGGGATAGGATCATAGCGTAGTGAGAAAGCTAAAAGCATGAAATAGCGCTAGACAAAAACAATTGGTAAAAATACTTCCAATCACACAGATTTATATTGTTGTTGGTCCAGTGGCGTAGCTAGGAATTCGCCATCATATGGGGGCCCGGGGGTTTGACTTCTTTGGGGGGGGGGGGAGTACACTGCATTTTGCGTAATATTTCATATTTAATTTAAAAAAAAATCATTTGCCACCCCCCCCCCCCCCTCAAGTTGGGGCCCGGTCGATTTTCAAATGTTGGTCCAGTGGCGTAGCTAGGAATTCGCCATCATATGGGGGCCCGGGGGTTTGACTTTTTTTGGGGGGAGTGCACTGCATTTTGCGTAATATTTAATTTAAAAAAAATTCATTTGCCACCCCTCTCTCAAGTTGGGGCCCGGTCGATTTTCAGATTCTCCTCCTCCATCCCACACCCTAGCTACGCCTCTGTGTTGGTCTAAATCTATTATTGTTCGAGATATGTGTGTCTGCTAAGCGTCCACATGTTCACAAACAAGGGTTTGGACTAAAGCCCTGTCCTTTAGTATGCTGTCCTTTAGTACACTGTCCTTTAGTACGCTGTCCTTTAGTACACTTTCCTTTAGTACGCTGTTCTTTTAGTATGCTGTTATACACGAAGACGCGTGGTGCATAATGTTTAGAACGGCATAATTAAAGCGGCTCAATGGCGCTTTATTTTTTTTTTTTCATAAAACAAAGTACACAATAGTCACTAGCTTGATAACAATAGTGATGTACTATTTTTTGTTTTACCAGTTCTGCTTCGTCACTTTTTAAAGACATTCTTCTTCTATATTCTTATAGATGTAAGCTGTACAGTTTTAGATTAAAAAAAAATAGGTAGGCCTACAATATCCTAGAATTATGAGATAGCATACATGATTACTCCTACGTGGGAAGGGGGGGGGGGGCAGAGCAACCGCCTTTATCTCCCTAACGTATGATGAAGCGTCCTAAAAAAAAATCCCGGAATTTAAAAGCCCGGTCTTCAGTGGGATCTGAACTCGAGATCACGACGGTTTGGAGTCAAAGCGTTCGGCCACCACGTCCTTTGTAGGTTAGAGTTGATGTCTTGTTCTATCACAATTCAAAGATAATGTACAATTGTATAAATGAGAACTGGAAATTATCATACTTCAGAGAAAACTAGAAACACGCCATTTTTTTAATGACCTATACAAACTCGATCTACTATTTCGAGTCTAGCAGCCTTAAAGATTTATTACTAATTGCATTTCCTGGCAGCTTCATTTTAACCGGGAATCTCCAGGCTGTAACATTAGTAAGTGTTTATGACTCTCTTTCTGATCAACAAACTCTATTAAGAAATAGTTTATTCATTAAAACCTTTTCTTTAGTTGATGTTTCTATGTTTGTGTATATGTGTGAGTATGTGCGTGTGTGTGTGCCCATGCAAAAAAAAAAATTATATAATTTTTTATTTTAGGGAGAAAGTATCTTGTAGTTCTTTATTTATTTTAGTAAGATGAAAGAAAAATATTCTTATCCTTCACGTCTGAAGGAAAAAAAACAAACTTAAAGTTTGCCGATTGGGAATGTACACATCTTTGATGGTAACTAACAATGACTGGGTCGACTAATGAGTTAATTAGCGGTGTGTACCCTCAAGAGTTGTCTCGTGGGATAACGACAGGCGAGATAGAAGGCACGGTGGTCGTGGCAGATATTTATGTGTGTATAGGCGTCTGTCTGACACGAGTTAAGAGAAGATCTTTCCAGACATCTGCAGGATTGTCCAGGAAAATCGTTATTGAAGTCTTCTGGACTAGGAAGGAAGGGAAGAACCTGTTAGACAACAAAATAGTTTCACAAGAATGGATGTAGAACATTTTTTTAAAGCTATTTTGTGTAAAGCTACTCAGTGATACAAACGTAACATTTTTTTTCTTTCGTAACATAAATCCTCGTAGTATACATTTATACAGATCCTTGAAAAAATGATTATACCTGGCTTACACCAGTTGGCAAATATTTACTTTTGCTAGATTTGTCTAATCTCAAGATTCCATTGGCTGAATATAAAAGTAAAGCAAACGATTGCTATAATATAAAAGTATTAGCACACATCACGACAGCATGTGATGTGTAGAGACACAACTGACTAGGTCTAGATTTGTCTTTTACAATTATTGTTGTTCTTCTTCGTTCTCATTTGACATGTCGGAGAGTTCAGATCAGTCATCCTAGATCTGAGATGAGCAGCGCAGTGGTTTCCAGATCAGCAAGTTCTCCTTATGGCTTCTAGTTTTTATAGGAGGGTTTTGGGGCCAGTGTTGTTCGTCCCCTCGATATAGTATTACAATAGTAGTGTGATTCTTATTTCAAAGACTTAATATTAAGTGAGCCAAATTTTGAGTAAAATTGTCCTAGATGAAGTAAATTAGCCCAGACAGACTAAAAGTGAACAGGATAGTCTACCTCTCACAATCCATTCTAGTAGATTAGTCATCATTTAGGTTTTATCTTATAAAAATTTTTTGACTTAAGTTGAACACAAATATTTTCGCATATTTTGTATCTGACCCAAGAGGCTTTCATCAAAAACCCATTAGATATTAAGTACATGAAACTACCTGCTATCTTTTGAATTATTCAACTTTTGAGAACTCACGATCTGTTGAATTATTCAGTTCCTCAAAATTTGAAAATGTTTAGTAGTATCACTCTAGCACTATTTTAGCATAAATCTAGCACTATTTTAGCATAAATTTATCACTACTTTAGCATCACTCTAGCATCATTCTGGCACTATTTTAGCACCATTTACGGTATAACTGGTCCACTACACCAATGGATTCAGGATTTCCTGATAAGTAAAGAACAAACTGTAATAATTAATAGCTACAACACCAATAACAATAAATTCTGGTGTATCTCAAGGCACACATTTACATAAATGATCTACCAAATTGAATTAGTTCAGGAACAAAAGTCAGCTTATTTGCAGATGATTACATAATATACAAAACAATAAAAACAATACAAGATACAAAAATTTGTACAAAAAGAATTAAAAGAATTTTAGAAATGGGAATCAAATTAGAGCATGTCTTTACACCCAAAAAATACCAATTATAAAGAGAATAAAAAAGCAAAAAGAATTAAAAACTAAATATTCATTTTTATAGCAAACCAGACTAAAAAAAAACTAATAGATGATAGATGATAAGTCAACATGTAATTAACATATTAATGTGATTATTTTTATTATAGGGTTTATTTAAAGAAATGTTTACAAATTAACAAGAACATAAAACATAAAATTGTTATTTAACCTTGGTAAGACCAATTTTAGAATATGTGTACTCTGTTTTGAAACCTTTAACTCAAAACCCCCCCCCCCCCCCTTCATCCCGTTTGATCGTCTTATGAGCTGAGCCGAAGGTTCTTCGAGCTCAAAGTTTGAAAAAAAAAAACTGTACCTGGACGCCAAACAGTAAAAAAAAAAAAAAAACCTGTGAGAACACAGTTCTGTTTGAGAGAGACCCGAGTCAATGCCTATGTAAAGCATTGCTATTTCCGATGCCTTTGGCCCCCGACGCATGCTTGGCTGCACATGGCCGAAGGCCGAGGACACCAGGAGCCTCCGCCATTTTCCTTCGTTATGCCAAGCTAACCGTGGGGGACACGCCATTTATGTAACGGTTCCTTGAGGAACAGCGCATTGATGTGTGACAGGATAATGAGGACTCTTTTGCAACCCCGCCCGTGCAATGAGTGGACTCTCGTCTACCCGTGGGCATCCCCACGGGAGTTATATTTCGCCATTCATTTAGCCTAGCTACTCCCTCAAATAGCCGTTTCCACCCGGGTGCCACGTTGAGGCAGAACAGCGTACCCGGGCCCCTCCTCCCCCCTCCCCCACTAGAACAGATGCAAAGTACAGCCATGATATTTATATCAAACGAATATTCACACTTGATTAGAGCAACACCATTAGTAAAATACCAAAATTTAGAAACCCTTTAGGACAGAAGACTAAAAGTATTTACATAAAATACTGACCCATAATTTGAAAATAGAAAAAACAATATCTTATTAAATACTCAGAAAGGCACAAAGATAAAGGTACATTCGTTATTCCATATGCCAGGACAAACTTGTAAAAGTATCTCTTCTTCCCTAGTGCCATTAGAGCATGGAATGGGTTGCCTGAATCAGCCAGGAAAACCAATGACTTGGCAGATTAAGTCACTGATTAACATGCATGACTAGATTGACACAGTGATATGCGTAGGACGTAATTAACTTCCCTTTTGAAGTAACGTCTGTAATTAATAAGATAAGATGACTCCTTCTTTCCCTCTCTCTACACTAAACGTCTCCCCTCTGTCTTTACCCTCCCCCCTCCATTTTTTTTTATTTATTCTGTCTCCTTTTCTTCTTCTCTCTCACTACCGCTCCAGCTCTCCCCATAACTCACTTTTCAATACAAACAGAGAAACCTAAACCTGTATTAGTTAGGATCAGTTATTTCTCGCAATCACATTCAAATCTAGAAGGGCGGGCAATACAAAAACTACTTGGTTATTCTGAACCTTTTCACGCCAGTGTCACACAGAATTAACATCTGGCCCCGGAAACACTTTGCCATCGTACGACATGCCAGAGTTCAAGGTTATACAGCCTTGGCTAGACCATAGAGACAGAGCCATGGGGACAAAACTCGACTCCCCACTCCTCCAATTCTAACACTTATTACGTTACCGGAAAATAAAAATTAATATCTGAGCCTGAGAGTATTGTGAGGACACAGTGGCAGTCAAGGAAAGTGCTAAAAAGAAGATGGCGTTTTTTTTTTTCTTCATTTTTTTAGTCTTTTCATATCGATACAGTCAGCAAAATTAAGAAAAATAGACACAGTATTTTAAGAAACCAGAACTGATGATGTTTGTTTATTACGTACAGTAGGATAACTATATCCCATGGCAATACAGCAAGCGTGGGAGGCGCGGCCTATGACATTTTATATACAACGGAAGTTTTAACGACGATGACGTCATTACGGGCTTGAAATAGCCTGCTCTTACTGGAACTCTTTAAAAAAAAAGAGCTTTCAAATAACTATCTATAGGCTAGTAGCATGAGATAGAAGCATTGACTATATAAAATGTATCATACTGATAGAATGTGATTTGTGTTTTGATGGATAAATGTAATCCTTATAAGACTATTCCATTTGATTTATAATTGAATATTGGAATATGGAGATTTTAGTCTATCTGTTCATGTGATTTTTTTTTCACTTTTTAAAATATTCAACTTTTTGTTGTTGTTGTTGCTTTTTATGACCCTGTGTTCAATTCTAATGTGTTTGATCTACGGATTTTATTATTTGCATTTTACAAATGGGAACAAAGAAATCCTAGATCTAGAATCTACATCTTGAAGTTATCAATCAGTGCGAAAGTTTAATTAGGTTTAGAGATCTGTAATTTAGTACATTGGTATATTTATGTAAACAGGTAAGCCATACACTTTCCTCTATATAAATGGTGGAGAGTCTTCAAGTCTCTGATTAGGAGCAGAACTCCGCATTTGGCTCTGATATTGGTCAGATCAAAAAGCTAATAAATAGGGAATATAATCATTCAATGGTATAGAGTACATCGCTGAGAATATATTTTTGTTCTGTATTCTATTCTTCCATAGTCTTTATGATTTCAGATGATTGCGTCATCTTCTGGTAGATAAACGAACTATTTCAACATTATCATCTCTAAGAAACAGAGGATCCTCACACATTTACATAGAAGTCTAATAAACGCGATACATACTTAAGAGATAAATTATATATAATTCCCTTGGCTTTTTTTTTTTTTTTTTTTTTTTTTTTTACGAAGTAAATATTAACTCACTCCGTCTGTCTGTCCGTCTGGGTGGATACTGTTACACTTTTTTTCCCACGGACCTTTTTCGGTTCAAGTTAAAATTTTTCACAATTATTTATTGTCGACGACATGAATTAATCAATTAGTGGTAATAAAAAAATTTTCTATACAAAAAGGGGAGTTAAACTTTGCAATATTGAGATAATTGGCAGCGATTGAACGGTTGTCTCCTTTCATTCATTATGAGCTTTTTTTTTTTTTTTAATTTTCATATTTTGTTTGTTGTTTTTTTTTGTTAAAAGTACATAATTTACAATGTTTCAATTTATATGGGACTTTTTCCGCATTTTGTTTACCTTCCTAAAATGTCTGCCACTTAATCTTACCGTAGGATAGAAATGGCCGTGGTGAAACAGTTTAAGGACAATGTGACCATGCTCCCCCTTATTTCCCTATCACTGAAACCTTCCGACCATACTGGTTGATTTAATTGTCTCGCGATGTCAACTGTCGCAGATACTCTCTTTTTTTTTTTTTTAAACTTTGATGTCTAGCAAACATGCTCCACCACTGCTCACCGCGATCGGCCCACCTCTAGGGCAAACTGACCACTTGAGCACAGTTAGACCATCAGGCCCTCGAGCAGTGACCGCATTCTTCTTGTTCTTCTTGTTCGAACAGACGGGGATAGTTTGTCCGAGCGCTTGTTTCGTTGGGTCACGTGCTCCGCGATGACCAGTGTCTCCTCTTTTGTTTAATCCTCTTTGTGACCGCTGACTGTTGGATCGATTTGACCACTTGACCTCTGAATGCTGAAAACGTTTCGGAGAAAGTCGTCCCCACAGCTACAGGAAGTCCAGGGATCATTCTTAATTTACTCCTTGATGAGATGATGGACGCGGTGAGCTTCTCTGTAGAATATGAGTTCTATTTTCTTGACGCTCATTGTTTTAATGGAAACACTGTCAAGAAAATAGTACCAACAAGGGCAGACGTTCAATAGGATATAAACCAAATAATATGAATTCTATTTTCTTGATGCGCATTGTTTTAACGGAAACATTGTCAAGAAAATAGTACCAACAAGGGCAGACGTTCAATAGGATATAAACCAAAGAATATTTCCTAACAGAATTTCCATCCAACTCCAAACAAAGGAGCTCTTCAAGTCCGACTTCAGACAGACTTCTGTGACCGTTACTCGTAGATAAAAAAGTTGACAAAGACAATGTTATTAAGAGAGCTACGAATAAAGAGTTTAACTGTCACCATTGTTTCGTGGGCTTCAAACATTTATTCATGAATATGAATAGACACGTTGGTAGATTTACTAAAGACGCGGGTGTTTATATAAGGCATACCATTCCAGTGGCGTAACTAAGGGGGGGGGAATTCTAAAATCCCCCCGGGCCCCCACCTAGGATGGGGGGGCCCCAAACGGGTGTCCGAAATTTATTTGTAAATACATAAATGTAATATATTTGATTGACAAATAGTGTCAACAGGTGTCTTTTTTTTTTTTTTCAACATTTATGGATTAAATTTATCACAAGGGCTAAACCTAATTCTAGGTCTATCAGTACGTTGACTTTGTTGACATTTTAAAAATATTTTTTCCCACAGAAATCAAAGTTTTTTTTTAAAGTTAGTTTTACATTTTAAACTTTGTTGCCACGAATAAAACTGCATGATATACAGCGAATTCCAGGTATCTTGTTACCTTTACTAATAACAGATCTAAATGGCGAGTATTTTATGGCTACACTAATTAACCTTGAAGCAAAATTTACAGAATCGAGTATAATAGATCCAAAAGTTATTCTTAATAATGCTAGAATAGTCCATTATTCGGGTTTGGCGTCTATAATTTCAGAATTAAACTTCACACTCGAGTTATTACCCCTCTATTCATCTTTCCTCAATCCAATGGATACTCTCTTTTTATTTCCATCTAATCCTTTTGCTTTCGCACAAAACATAAACAACAAACAATAACATAATATCATATAATATTAGCACATCCTTCCTTTTGAAGTTATTATCACACCCTTCTATTTAAAGTTCTTAAGAGTGATATCTACTAGCAGGGCCGGCCCTAGCATTTGCGGGGCCCTATGCGAAACGGATCGCGCGGTGCCTAGTCTGGGTAAGGATGAGCATAATGTCAATATTATTTTTTTTTGAAATAGAAAAATAGGCCTACTTTCGTCTTTGCAATAAATTTTTATCAAATGAAAGCTCGCAATGCCACTTTTTATTTATAGGCACCCCAAAATGTCAATTTTCGTCTATTCTTCGGGAGATTTGAATAAATTTAAAAAAGTTCAGGACTTTATCGTATATTTTGCCTTTTCATGAGATTTCTTGGAGGCCCTGAAAAATCAGGAGGTCGCGAAAACCCTGTTATTTTATATACGTTATAATGGTTTAATTTAATAATGTACACTTAGAATTAGCGCGGGTCCTATGAAAGCGCGGGGCCCACTAGGCTGCAGTGGCCTAAGGCTGGCCCTGTCTACTAGGAACTTTAACAATTCGTCCACTTCTGGTTGTCTTGACTGGCACAAGTTCTCTAGACGTTGGTCTATAATTGTCAGTTTCGTTTGTTCCAACAGTTTGCAGTTCATTGTCTCCATCGGTATCATAGAACCCAGAGATGTCTTCATCAAAACTCTTATTCAAAAGCGTTGATTTCTTCTGTATGTTTTTCCGTTTGTCTTTATGATGTAAGATCTAGGTGCTGAATGTTTTTTTTATGACAACTGCTTTCTGCCATGTTTGACCTAGATGAACTCTCCGACAGAATAATCTTTAGGTAGTCTTGCTTTTGCATTGTATTTCACTTTGCTTTTCATCTGTCGTTCGTTGAGTAATGTCTCTGCATTTTCAGCTACCGATGGTTTCAATAGTTTGGGATCAGTTGGAATGATTGCCTGAGTCTTCTACTCGTCAGCAGTTGTGATGATGAATACGGCAGTCCACTTATCGGAGTATTTCTATACTCGAGCATAACGAGATATGGATCTTTCCCATTTTGTGTGCTCTGAATCCTTTTGCTTGCGCAGAAAACATAAACAACCAACAATGCCATAATACCATATAATATTAGCACAGAATCTTCTTCATGCAGTGGAAAATTAAGATTTTTTGGCATATCTTGAATTCTGGTCAAAGCTCTTGCGCCCAATTACTATAGTTCAGAAAAAACTACAAAAGTCTCGACTGTATATACGGGAAGCTACTAAAGAAATTAGTACCCTTTCATGCTTTCTGCAAAATGATGAGAAACTGACAAAAACCCAATCTATCGAAAAAGCAAAAGAAGGTAGTGAATACTATGAATTCCCTGTAATCAAAACAACCAGAAGAAAGAAAAGACTTGATGGGAAGTTGAGTTCTAATGTAGGACTGTCAATAGAACTGCAATTTAAACGTGTTGCGACAGAAGGGCTGGACAGATTTCAAAGGCTGGAAAGAAAATGGATACTTTTGGGTTTCTTCTTGAACCAAGACACCTGTTAGTTGAAGACCTGCTTATGACAAACTGTGCTACTTTTCCTGTTTGTATGATGAAATAAATGATGTCATTGATGCACGAGCACTTTTCATCAACAAACCAGTAATACAATCACCAATAGACATATTGAGGAAACAGGCTTCATATGGTAATTACGTGTGCTCAAACTTTGCAACCTCCTCCGAATACTGCCCAGGCCACTTCCATTACGTCATGTGAGAGATCATTCTCAAAGCTCAAGTTCATCAAAAGCTATCTCAGGAGCACAATGACACAAGAAAGGCTTCTCATGGCTTTAATGTCAGTGAAGTCACAAATACTGGAAAGTATCGATGTTTTTGATGTTTTAGATGTCTTTGCTGCACAGAATGCACGACGTGAAGCGATATCAATTTAGATTTGTCACTTGTGCATTATTTAACTAATAAACAAAGGTATTATTCATTAAAAGAGTCTTGATTACTTTTTGTTAAGTTTACTGATATACTGAACCAATTTGATTTGGGGCTTATATATTTTTGCGTACATTATCCCATGCCATAGGTCCAATGTCAAAATGCAAGGGGCCCCCAAAGAGGTCAATTCCCTCGGCCCCCAAATCCCTAGTTACACCCCTGTACCATTCCCTAAGAGATTGGATGCTGGGGTAAAGAATATAATACACTACTAGAGATTAACCAAAGATAACAAAATGAACCAAATATTTGCTTTAGTGTTTGGAAACCACAAATGATCGCTTAAAACTCAAACTCAAAACCTAACAAGATTGCGTTAGCAATTACAGAATAGATGACAAGATTTAGCTATAAATCTCCAATCAAAGTTTTAAGTTAACTTTTGCTTTGTGTTGTCAGACATTGTAAACCCTAGTGGTTGAAACCAGTCTTGATGAAATGATAACATTCATAAAAGAGTCGGCTCTGTCTTGATCTGATTCCGAAATCGAATGAAACTCGCGAGTCTTAGAGAGAAAGAGATTTCGGCAATTTCTTGGCAACTGTCGAGTAAAAAAAATACTTACTCTAGAAGTCCTAATAACTATATTTTTAAAAGATATTTTTCTTTTGTTAATCCTTATTTAAAAAGGATTTATTGGGTAAAAACAGGGTTTGGGGAAGGGGGGGGGGGGAGGTGACGGGAATAGTTAAGTCTGTTGGCTTGTCACAATTGTTCAACTTTGTAAAAGCTTGAGTTTGTTTGTTTTAAAGTCATCAGTAATAAAAAAAAGCCGTTTTTATTCTTATGCAATCTGTTCATCTTGTTAAGAATCCAAGAGAAAATAGGATTTTCTTTGTTTCTTTGTTATTGTTAGATTTTCAATTATTATTACTTGGGTCCGCATCTAATCTGATCACACAATCTTCTACTATGTAATATCATCTGTGTGTTTGGTTTTAAATTTGAACATTTCAATTGTTTATAAATTGTTTCAATGTTATTCGGTGTTGGATTTCACTAAGTTGAAAATGAAACTATCGGAGTCAATCTAGACGTGATTTACTTACACAAACTACGTCTCCGATTCAATCAGAGGAATTTTATTTCAACTTTCCCCTCAATGTTGACTGAGAAGTGATTCTGTAGACTACGCTCTGACTGAAATCTTCCACCCCGACCCCCATAACGGCCTACGGTAAATAGTTCTGAAATAAAATAGTTTTCTACTTAATACGTAGGCCTACGGTACCGCTCTCTAGCTCCCCCCCCCCCCCACTCTTACATCTGACATCTGGAAGTCACTAGCTTTACCATCTGTAGCTAAACCACCAAAATAGAATCAGGTGAGAAAACAGAGATCGACGAGTTTGACAGAATCTAGTTCTCAAAGACATTCAAACGTGGGATGTTATTACCGACAAAAGCTATTTCCGGTCTAGATAGAAAATTATAAAAACAAAATATTTTTAATATGCTTAAGTTTTTTTAAAAAGAAAGATAGAATATAGGATATTTTCATACGTAGCAGAAAAACTATAAATAGCCTGCTTTTTGGTGTATCCGGTGTACAAAATAAATAAAGTGTTGCTAACCTCTAGCTCAAACTATTTCTCTGGCTTTTTGGGGAGAGTTTTTAGAACTGCAGAATCCAATGTTCTAAGCTCTTCCAGAAGTTCCGTAGCACAAAATCATTTCAACGTGGAGGAAGAGTTTCAAACAATTACTTCATGGGCAACTAACTAACCAGCTGTAACAAAAGAGGTTTGATATGAAGGACCAACTACCACGAATTGTAACAATTACAACCCAGTTCTTTTTTTTTTGCGATGGTACGCAACTGTAAGGCGTATCGGCACCTTTTTGAATGTGGGGAAAAAATTATTACTTTTCTTGTATTTTAACGTTTATTATTAATTTATTAGTAGTTAAAAGTTAGGCAATCCATCACTGAGTACCGGCACCTATCTCTATTACAACCTAATGTTTTTTTGTTGTTGTTTTTTTTAAAGTTTGAAATAGTCACGTTCACTTCAGTGTTCTTGACATTGTCTTGATTATCTTGACAATCTCCTATATATATACATTTTTCTATACACAAATACAAATTTACATTTTCATAGATTATGGTTAAGAACTACTCGAGTTTATTTAGTTTAATACACACTAAACACTAACGAATTCTTGCATTGTATAGTTAGCTCGTGAGATACAAGATTTGTTGCAGTGTTATTCAAAACATACCGAAGATTAATAAAGCAAAATACTTGTAGCAGCTGTAGTTGTTGTTAGTCACGTTCTTCGATGACCTAAAGATCCAAGAAATAGCTGTTAGTCGCTTTGGTCCTAGCAGGCAAGTAACAAATTCAATGACCTAAACACTTAGGTCCCATCAACATGTAGCCAACTCACCTACCTAATCTCTTATGTCCCAGCATTACATGTAGCCGATTGAACGACTAAATCACTTATGTCCCAGCATTACATGTAGCCGATTGAACGACTAAATCACTTATGTCCCAGCATTACATGTAGCCGATTGAACGACTAAATCACTTAGGTCCCAGCATTACATGTAGCCGCATGAACGACTAAATCACTTAGGTCACTGCAAAGCATGCTGCCAACCTAATGACCTAACCCTTTAGGTCTCAGTAATTCTTGTAGCTAACTCAATGTCATTCTCACTGAATCCCAGAAATGCATTTTACCAACTCAAGACTAGTCTTTTTTCAACCCAAATAGTTGCTTTCATGTAACCCACTATTCTCAAAATACGATTCGAAATCCCCGACTTGTGACGCATAACCTTGTCACTATCGGCTTGCTTCAGTTTGTAAACATACGATTGCCCAGAATGTCTGGACGGATGAATGACCAGAAAAATGTGATTTCTTCTGCTTTCTTGGTTTGGGAGTAATGTCGTTGAGATGTTTCTGGGCATACACCAGGGTAATTCCGGTGCAAAGGTTGATGATGTACAAGGTCATCTGTAGCGAGCAGACGATAATGTATTAGCTTCCAAATTTGCATACAACGTAAATTTATCTCTTCTTCCTAAATGTTAAAATGGGTAAAGTTGAGTTGTTTTTTCAGGATAAAGTTTTGGTAACAATGATTAATTCTACTACTAGTTCTCTATTAAAATGTCCAAAATTTTTTGCTTTCATTTTGTTTATTTTAGGTGAGATTTTAATACTAAAACATCACTTACCACAGGACAGCCGAGGGGGTTTTGAGTTAAAAACCCTCTACCAGGGGGTTTTGAGTCAAAAATCCCTATCAGGGCGTTTTGAGATAAAAATCCCCCTACCAGGGGTTTTGAGTTTAAAACCCCCTACCAGGGGTATTGCAGTTAGATCCCCCTCTTCTATAAACAAAACTAAAAAAAAATGCAAACGACAATCCCCAAATTCCAAGAAAACAGCTAAGGAAGATTTTGACTTTAAAACCGCCTCCAAAAATTACAATAAACCCCCTCTCAATATAAAGAAAAAGCAAATTACACACTCAAAATTCTATTCAGTTGGAATTTGAAGCTAAAAAGTACCTCTTCAATATAAAAAGAAACAGCAAATTACACACTATAAAATCTATGAGCGTAGCCAAAGGGGTTTTGAGTTTAAAACCTCCTGCCAGCGGGTTTGGAGCTGAAAAATACCTCTTTAATATTAAAAAAAAAAGCAAATTACGCACTCAAAATGCTATGAGTGTAGCCAAAGGGGGTTTGAGTTTAAGGGGTTTGATGCTAAAAAATACCTCTTCAATAAAAAAAAAAGCAAATTACACTAAAATTCTTTGAGCGTAGCTAAGCTAATGAGGGGTTTTGAGTTTAAATCCACATCCTCCAGATGGCTTTTTTTTTAAATTTAAAACCCCTCCAGATGGTTTTGAGTTTAAAATTCCAATACAGAGAGTTTTGAGTTGAGAACCTCTCTCTTCAATATTATTTTAAAGCAAAATACAGTCACCAAATTCTATGACCGTAGCTAAATGGGATTTTTAATTAAAAAAAAACAACAACAAAACTGCAGAGATTTTTTAGTTTAAAACCCCTCAACAGATGATTTTGACGATAAAACTTCCCTTTTCGATATAAAATCTAAAGCGAAATACAGGCATGTAATTCCATGAGCGTAGTCAAGAGAGGTTACACATTTCTACCAGTGGCTGGGCTCCATTAATAAAGTGAATAGCAATCTGCCGAAATTGAAAAACACTAAATGTGGCTCAACAAATATGGCTAAGGCAGATTTTAGGAGTCAGTTATAGAGATCGGATCTAAATCAAAGAAATCTTATGCTGAACTGGGAGTCGAACCCTTAGTAAGGTTGTGACAGAGCGTCGCATGAGGTTTTGCGGGACATGTTCTCCGACAAAATGAATTACGCATAATAAGAGTTGCGGAAACAGCTTACCGGAAAATGCACCGAACGGCGCGAGAGGGTCTACGTCAGTAAGAATAGCATATTAGGTTTTTGAAATAAAACTTTTTAATAGCAAGATAATGCACTGTAGATACCTCAGAATATGCATTTTGTTGGCTTTCAATACCAGAAATAGTACTCGGCGGCGGGGCTTCGCCCCGCGCTGGGGAAGCGCTGTTAGCTCTCCCAGACCCCCTTGCTTGAAAGGGCGTGAAGTTAACAAGTTTCCCATTAATTCCAGGAAGAACCTATTCTAGGGCACAATAAACGTCTTCCTAAAGGGTCAGAATGTAATAAAGATTAATTATGTTCACACACATATATAATTTTTTCCGCCGGGGTGGGGGGGTGAGTAGATGGGGGGAATCCCCCGAAACCCCCCCCCCCCCCCCCGAAAAAAATCTTGTCTATGCCCGTGATATATATATACACACATTAGAAACTTGCAAACACAGTAGTAACTAAGTTGATACTAGTCTATTCGATCTCAGCAACTTCACAGGATAAAGTCACCGATTTCTACCACTCCCACGCATATCTCCGCTATGTCCATTATCTTACTGGACACACTCCTCCAGTCGATGGACATGTATTATTCAGTATATAAACACATCATCCGTGTTCTTTTTCTTGTCCCCCTTTCTCAGTTCCCTCTTCTCTCTCTTTCTTCTCTTATCTTATCTCAGTAAGTCATGTTTTAATTAGTGGACCGGCTGAAGAACCAATCATATATATCTATAACCTATTAAAGCTATCTAATATTACAGCACTCCCTTGCAGCACATTAAAACAAGGTTTCAGAGGCACGCGAAGAAGAAATGAGTTTAGACCCCCCCCCCCGGCTCCTACTGACACCCATCATCGTCTTATGGCTGTTATTTAATTCAGACATTTAAAAAGATATACATACTCATAATGACCTCAGAGTTTCCAATAACCAAAGTTGTGTTCTGGTTTATCTCCAGCCTTTGTTATTTTAATTTGTGAGGCAAATTGATATGAAGTCATTATCCAACAACAAATACACTCATACACACACACACACACACACACACACAAAGATTCTGAGTCACCATCGTATCAACTTTGGTGCACGAAACACGCAAACAACGACAATGAAACAAAGTAGTTCCAGTATTGTTGCGACCCCAGCAAGGACCGACTTTTGTAGTTGAACCTGTGAACATATTACTGACCGCACTCGGCCCCACTGGGAGATACTGAGAATGTTAGCAGGAGCCAGAGAAGTTCTTCTATCAAAAACAATTAGCATGAAACAATGATGTGTACAGAAAACAATAGAACAGTACTGGATGAAATAGTGTACTATTTCAGGAGACAGTATTATCTATTGTTACTTGTTATCTTTATCTATCTATCTATCTATCTATCTATCTATCTATCTATCTATCTATCTATCTATCTATCTATCTATCTATCTATCTATCTATCTATCTATAATCTATCTATCTATATAACAAAAGTAGCCGTTGCACCTAAACTTTTCAAGCCGCATCGCATGGTGAAATAATATTTTTGATATCTCTTCCTCTAGTTTTCGAGATCTGAGTGTGACAAACGGACATTTAGCACAAAGCTAATAGCGCTTTTCCCCTTAAGGGGACCGCTAAAAAATATATAATACATTAAAGGGAAGTAAATTTTAATTGTTTTCTATACACAACTATTTCTGTTTTAGGGCTGAAAGTTGTTATTTTGACTAATAAATAAAGATCTAAAAATGTAATAATAAACTGCATTGACGCTGAAAAGGTTCAGTAAAAGACACATAATTTGCTCTTGACAAAATTCCACACTTTTACTTGTCACAATAACTCCATTTAAATAAAAAGTATATATTAGACTTTATTGGAATAAAGTTAAATCCGTACATATAGCTCCATGGAAGCCTGTACCAAATATATCTCTCTGAACAAACTTCTGTCTGGGAAAGATTCAAGCCGTTTGTACATTTTTACCTCATCAGCTCGTAACCCAATCATTCAATTCAGACGCCAAGTCAGAGTACATCGAGAATGCTGTTGAAGTATGGAAGACCAATAAAAGCTCATCATTTTCTTATTTAAACAATGAAAGAATCGGCCACTGTTTGGGGGAAAGACAAACTGGAACAAAAGAAAAAATAACCGAAAAAAACGAGACAGTGAGAGACAGGAGTGAAAAGAGAGAGAGAGAGAGAGAGAGAGAGCAAGACAGTGAGAGAGTGAGAAAGAAAGAGAGAGAGAGGAAATGATATCAACTTTTGAAATCTATTATAACTCTTATCAGAAAATGAAATAAAAGATTAAGATAAGATAAGATACAGACTATGACAGTGGAAACAAATATTTAAACATTAATAATTTAATTACAACAACAAATATAGTGATCAGTGAGCAGTCCGTAGGATCTGGAATTCGAAATAATTAGCTGGACAGTTCCATTAGTGAGATGGACCCAGATGGACATTGTACACTGGCAAGTTCACTTCTGCCTAAGTCTCTCTAAGTGGAAAGTTCTATGGGCATCGTCGGATTGATCACGTGACGTGAAGTCTTTTTGGATTTCCAGGCATTAGACCTTTGGCTGAAGTCGTTCATTGCTTAATGAGTTGCCGCTGAACAGAAATGTGACGCGGAGTTTCGCTGGTGCCAAGATCTGAGAACAAAACAAAAAAAACAACAACTCGTTGTTCTGTTTGGACTGTGAATATTGCTCTTCAAATGTCTTTGACCGTAGAACCGAGACGTCATGTTTGGAACTCTTAGAGAGATTAAAATAACTTCTTTCTTGACAAGGCTTCAACAGAGAGAAACTAGACGATGTCGGTGCTTTGAAGGGGGAGTGTGCGGGTGATAAACTTACCATCGATGTAGGATAAGCTAAGAATTTTAAAAAAATAAAAAGTAGGCCTGCCTTTCTCAAACTCCCATGAATAGCAAATTGACGGGCCTCCCCTCTAACATAGCGCCGCCCCTTCTCCCTGTCACTTTGAGAAACTCTGAAGTACGATTTGGAAGTTAGGAAAATTTCGGCGTAAAACATGAACAGAAATACACTAAGAAACAAAGGATAGTCAAGATATCTAGATCTAGTAATGTCTTGCCAAACCACGGCGACACAGACAAACAAGACAGATAAACACACAACGTTGACAGCTGACAGAGATGGTCAATCCTAATGTCCAATTCCCCCCTTCTTGTTTTCCCAGACACACACACACACATGCACGCAATCAGGTCCTAACAAAATGGACATGGTAGACTACTAGTCAATTTGAAGAAAACTTCCTCCTCAAAAAATAAGTGCTTGATACCGAGGTAAGTGAGTCTGAGATTTAGAGTACATTCTAGTAGATACTTCTCATTTGTCAGATGGTGGAAATGTGATTGGAGGAGAGCTTGAGAAATGGATAAAGCGATTTACTTTTGTCTCATGTCTCAAGTTGATGAACAACAACTTCTAAATCGACGGAATCATAGTATGGGAAAACTTATTGGAAGTGTTCAGGAAAAATATAGTCATGGAGAGTGAGAAGTAAGTACTGATTATGTGAGAAGTAAGTACTGATTGTTTGAGAAGTAAGTACTGATTGTTTGAGAAGTAAGTACTGATTATGTGAGAAGTAAGTACTGATTGTTTGAGAAGTAAATACTGATTGTGTGAGAAGTAAGTACTGATTGTGTGAGAAGTAAGTACTGATTGTGTGAGAAGTAAGTACTGATTGTGTGAGAAGTAAGTACTGATTGTTTGAGAAGTAAGTACTGATTGTGTGAGAAGTAAGTACTGATTGTTTGAGAAGTAAGTACTGATTGTGTGAGAAGTAAGTACTGATTGTGTGAGACGTAAGTACTGATTGTGTGAGAAGTAAGTACTGATTGTGTGAGAAGTAAGTAATTGTGTGAGAAGTAAGTACTGATTGTGTGAGAAGTAAGTACTGATTGTGTGAGACGTAAGTACTGATTGTGTGAGAAGTAAGTACTGATTGTGTGAGAAGTAAGTACTGAATGTGTGAGAAGTAAGTACTGATTGTGTGAGAAGTAAGTACTGATTGTTTGAGACGTAGTCTAAGTACTGATTGTTTGAGAAGTAAGTACTGATTGTGTGAGACGTAAGTACTGTTTGTGTGAGAAGTAAGTACTGATTGTGTGAGACGTAAGTATTGATTGTGTGAGAAGCAGGGCTATTAAATCTCAGAAGTTTCATTTGTAACATCGAGCTTCTTATTTTATCGTTCAAATAATCTATTTCAAGCTTTGCTTACTGCTTTTGTTTTAATTTGAACATTTAAATAGTTGACAGAAAAATGTCTGACTAGATAAACGCCTCTATCTTTTTTTGGAATCATTTGTTTTTTTCCACTTGAAGAAACAAAGTTCCATCACTCCATGACATTGACACGACCAGCTTATCAGCCTTCGTTTTGGCTTCCAACATTTCTTAATTTCGGACACATAAAAAAACAATCTCCTCTATACACGTACTTCACAAATATAAAAAAAAAAGAAAAAGAAAACCACTAACAACTTTTTTTTAAAGCTAGAGTTGCCAGGCTAGATCATTTTTAGCTAATTCTATTTAGTCAAGCCCTACTGAATACGCGTAATATTTCCGCTTCGGAAAAGGCGTATCTAGAAAAATTAGTTTTTCCAGCTAAAAATAAATAGTGCACAAATCTGTTGATAAAAGTTCACTCTGAGTTGGCAATTCTGTTCAAACGTCCCCCTCCTCCCATTTCTGTTCTCCCGCCCCCCCTCCTCCTGCCAGTAGGCCTGTCCACAGAGAACAGCTTACCTTATTTCTTTTCTCTATCTTTTGTGTCGGTGTCAGCATCCGGTACTCACAAGCTGGATAAGAGAGTTGATAACTTGATAAGTGGGGTATTTATAGAGATGACCTGGTGACCCCTCCTGGTGATAGCCAAACGTGAGCCAGAACAGGATCGCCATTTTGTCTTTCTATAAACAGGTTTAGTTTTTTTTTGTTTCTTGTAATTAAATGTGGCTCGTTTCCTACATGTTTGTAATGCCAGGCGCTCGCTTTTCTTTTTCAATGTAATTAATGAGAACTCGGGGAAATTAAGACAAAAAGAAAGGTTGACACTGAAACAAAACTAACTGTTAATATCGATTGGGAGTTCATTAGCTAACAGACACTTGGACAAAACTATAAAGACAACTTGGTCAAAGTAATAAATTAACTTCATCTTACTATTTACCATGAACATTTCTTGACAACTAAGAAAAACATGATCTGAGGTGCAAGCTGTGTATGTGTCTTATTGATATCTTCTGACTATGTCCATGGATTGCCCTGTTTCTTGAAATCTTGAACTAATCAACTCGGGTTACTCCGTTCTCTACGTCTGCTTTCAGTTCGTCAAGCTTCGTTTTCTTGTCTTTTTTTTTTATTGATTATGTAGAATTTGTTTCTTTTAAACTTCTTGTTGAAAAGTTAAAGTTCTTACGGTCTGTTACAGAAAGATTTCACTCTCCTGTCCAGTACTACATTTCAAAATTAATTTGTTTTTTCCCCGACTCCTTTGCATTAAGAATAATGTCAGAAAATTCCTAGTCAAAGTATCTCTTAATTCTGCGTATATGTCTAGTTTTGGCAGCAGCTTTGGAAATGGCAAGTCAATTTTTCAAACAATTATGCTCTTTTGTAGACATTTGTACGAGTCTCAATAAAATAACTTTGTGACAGTCTTCATTAGTACACCAGTAATAGTGTTTTGCCATATCTGTCTACACCATTTATAAAGATATAGATCTGTTAGATATTTATCCTCCCTAATATGTCTTATCAGACATTTATCCTCCCTAATATGTCACATCAGACATTTATCCTCCCTATTATGTCACATCAAACATTTATCCTCCATAATATGTCACATCCGACATTTATCTTCCCTAATATGTCACATCAGATATTTATCTTCTCTAAGATGTCACTTATTTATCCTATCTACGATGTCACATCAGAGAGAGCGTGATCGTACAAATATGTATTCTACCAAGAAGTTTCATTAGGCAATTATCCTACCTATGAAGCCATAAAAGACATTTTTCCTATCAAAGACATAAAACGAAAAACTTATCCTGCTTAAGAAATTATTATTGACAATTATTCTAGTCAGAGACAATGCTAGAAATGTACATTTACTGTGACTGTAAAAAAACAATCTAGTGTTAAAGACGGGCCTAAGTCCCTGTAGCAAAAACAAGGTCTTTCTCGCTGCAAATCTGTCCCCTCCCCCCATAGACATATAGTGGTTGCATGAATTCATGAGTGAGAGTTACTTTGACTGTAATGTCTTCTACATGTTGTAATTTAAGTAACAGGTCACTTGACCAATAACTTATCAGGTATCAAGTCTTAAACAAGGAAAGTAATTTGCTGAAGGGATTTTTTTTGGTCACTTTTTTTCAGTTTCAATGTGTTGGCTCGCGACATGAACATTTTGTAGTTAATTGTCAAGCAATTTATATTTCAAAATCAAAGGGGCATTTTATTGAACACGTTAGGTATTTTTATCACATTGACAAGACATTCTAAAGTATTTCACATTGACAAGACATTCTAAAGTATTTCACATTGACAAGACATTCTAAAGTATTTCACATTGACAAGACATTCTAAAGTATTTCACATTGACAAGACATTCGGAAGTATTTCACATTGACAAGACATTCGGAAGTATTTCACATTGACAAGACAACTGTTCACTAGAGTGACAAGACGTGAGTGTTAGCTTGGAGATGACTATAAACTGTTCAACTTCGAACTTGAGAATTCCGGTGGTAAGCAGCAAAAGAAACAAATCTTGTCTGATAAGCACAGCTTCTGTTTCGTTCCTCCAACTGTGACTATAAGAAACTTTGCACAAGAAAATGTAGTCTTACCTTATCTTTCATTACATTAGCCGATTTGCTAATAAGAGGTAAAAGAAAATCCATATAAAAATTATCCTGAATGTAAATGTATCGGAACAATTAATCGCAAATAAATCTGTAATGGAAAGAGAAAATGAAATTCAATTTATTTTATTAAAGACACTTTATGCGATTTAAAAAAAAAACAACGGACCAGATCTAAGTTTTTAGGTAGGAAGAAACAGAAAATTCAGAGCGTTTTCCCCCTCTTTAACAACATTTTGTAAACTAATGGCAAATATAAAGTTTAAGAAAGAAAGACATATGAACATTGGACTTTTACAATCTTGTGTAGACTTAGAGCAAAGGAAATGTAGATATGATTAGATCTTGGAGATGTTATCAAAACTCTTGTCATAAAACTTCAATTATTTTGCTCTCATATCGTTTACATTTTTTTTTATCTCGGCGCCACGCTGGAGTTAATACAACCCGACAGCCACTAAGAATGTTGAACAGAAATTATATCATTTCCTGAAACCTCGTTTTGAGATAAAGGTCACTCCTGCACTAAAGGTCATGGTTGAAATTTTATGTTTTTGCTCTAGGCGTATCTACAGTCAATTAGATCCAGTGCTTTTTTTAAAAAAAAATAGGTGCCGGTACCCAGTGATTAGGTGCCAGTACTCAGTAGTTGAATGCCTAACTTTTAACTACTAAAAATTAATAATATACGTTAAAATACAAGAAAAATAATAACTTTTTCAAAAAGGTGCCGGTACGCAGTACCGGTACGTACCGTCACAAAAAAAGCCCTGATTAGATCTACAACAGTTCTTTAGCTGTTCTGTTCAGATGTCAGAACTACTTATACAACTTGTGCTCCGGTGTAACAGCAGCACTGGTACCTGGGCCGCAAGGGTGTTGCTTACGTCACAATAATGTCCATGACCTAGAAATGCATCTGAATTGCGAACATCAAATTTATATGTAAAAAACAAGCAAAAAACAAAACAAAAAAACAACAACTTATAATGCAACATTGACCAGCATTCCTTGATGGTTACTAGTTGTAGTAAATATTTTTACAATAGAATTCAGATGGCGACCACAAAAAAAAACAAAAAAACACACATCTCTTTTTTTTCATTAGAACCCGAAAACAGTGTATAAAATCATTTATTAAGTTTCGATATCTAATTAAGCGTATATTTAATTAACCACAGCAAAGTATATCCGCCATGTCATGGAAAACGTATCAAGAAATGCACTTCTGCTGAACCTGGGAACACTTTCATTAATTTATGGCGGGAACGCCTGTTGAAATTTATACATAAAAAGTAATAAGAAAGAAACGATGACGTCATCAATCGTGTTTCCGTTGATAAGATAAAAAAAAATGAGCTCATAAATTAAGTTAATTTGATTTTTTTGACTTGGCCAAAGAGATGTAGGATACTGCTATCTTGTTACAGGAGTTTTTCGGTTATCGTTGGGGAACGTAAGCGTAGCAATGCAAGCAAAGATATTAAATGCTAACTTTTATGTAATTAATTAAATTAAAAAAAATATTTTAAAAAGTGTTAATAGTAAATAAAAATCAGTGTAGCCATGAAATTAACGGATTCCAAATAAAGGCAATTAATGAATTGAGGCTGCATGGGACGAGCAGACGTGAAATGAGTAGACCAGATGCTTTGGCGGGAAATGTTAGGGAAAAAAAGAATAACAGAGCAGCCGACATAAACACTACCTATAAAGTATACTAAGAAAGTTTCTGTGAAATATTATTGTCTTTTTGCACTGTTTTTACTTTACGCTAAATGTATAACAAAGTAATAAAACCTACGATGATGCTTTGAGTACCCTTAATGATGCTGTAAGCACTTCTAGACATGCTTTGAGTGCTTCTCGTGAAGTTTTGAGCACCTCTTCTGGTGGTGCTTTACGACATCTGATGATGTAGCACAGGGGCGGACTGGGTATCAAAATCGGCCCGGGCATTACCATATAAACCGGCCCACAAATGGCATGTCATATTTTCGGTGGGGGAGATTTTAACCCCCTCCGCAATTTATATATATATATATTTATATTACTGTGTGTATTTGTGTCTTAATCTTCATTACATTCTTATCTTTCATTCTTTTAAACGTTTTTTCTTCCCTAGAATACTCTCTTCCTGTAATTAGTGAAAGGCAGTACACACCGCCAAGGGACAGCTAGGGAGACTGGGGGAGCGCTGTAAGCCCCGGATCCAAGCATTATTTCCGTTATTTTAAGCTTTAAAAAATGCATATTTTGAGGTATCTACAGTGCAATTAGCCTGCTACTCTTCCTCTAAAAAAAAAATCAAAACTAAATCTTCTATTCACTGGAGTCCAGCGACTGTTAGAAAATGGGAAAAGGGGGGAGAGGGAAACCACAAAACCCCTTTTTCATGAAATTTGGTGACTGTAGTTTGCTTAAGTGGCTGAACTGGGGAAGTAAGTAAAGTTTCCCTTTCAGACAATGAGGTCTGAGGACAGTGATGGTTTGAACTCCTCCCCTCTCGGCTACGCCCATGTGTTTTATCATAGGTGTAAGCCTAATTCTATTCAAAATATATAAAGTTTGATAACGCATCGAAAATGGATGTATGCTTTCGTAGGCCTACATAATGTACTCTATTGATACATGTATGTAGTCTGAAAACTATAAACACTACAATGGCAGCCTTAACGATTTTCAAACTTTTTGGTATTACTAATAGATTACAGAAGTTTCTTCAAAATAATAAAGTAATTAGGTCCTACGCATTTCATGTGTCAATCTAGTCATGCATGTTGATCTGTGACTTAAAATATGTTAAATCATTGGTTTTCCTGGCTGACTCAGGCAACCCATTCCTTTAAAGTGGTATCACCACAAATACAAAACTAGGGGTCTATCGAGCCGTCATCTTCCCTACATTGCTCTTTGCCTCAGAAACATGGATAGTGCACAGTTAACATGCAAAGAAACTGAATCACTTCCACATGACATGTCTGTGAAAAATACTGAATGTCAAATGGCAAGACAAAATACCAGATACTGAAGTCCTTCAAAGAGCGGGTCTGCAAAGCATCCACACAATCCTGATGCAGTACCAACTGCGATGGGCAGGACAAGCATCCCTAAACGATTCTTGTATGGCCAACTAAGCTAAGAAAAGCGCTCGCAAGGTTGTCAAAGAAAGCGCTTCAGGGACACCCTCGAAATTTCTCTGAAGACGTTCAGCATAGACCCAGCCATCTAGGAGGCACATGACAGAGCATCATGACGTCGCGCTGTGAAAACCGGCGCACAGATTGCTGAGGAAAAGAGAACAAAGCTGGCAGAAGAAAAACTACAGAGAAGAAAAGCAAAGCCAATGACACTAGCTTCAGCTGGAATAACCTGCCTAGTGTGCGGCCGAACTTTCCGGGCTCACATAGGTCTCACCAGCCACACGAGGAGACATAAAACCCCAGTGCAAAGCCCTCAGCCCCCTGGATGACAAAGTGGTCATAATCGAACTACGATGGACGAACTATATATATATATATATATATATATATATATATATATATATATATAGAGAGAGAGAGAGAGAGAGAGAGATCTATAAATATATTCTTTTAAAAGATAAGAGAAAGCAGAACGGTTAGAGAGGTACTTCTAAATGTGAAAAGCTCTTGCTTCGTCCTAGTACATTCTCAAAAACGCGATTTGTATATGAATATATTATTTAAAAACTGCGTACAGAATTACTTTACGAGCCTTGCGTGTAGCAAAGTCATACAATATATCATAATAATTCTGTTTCCTACATAGATCACGCTCAATAGCAAGAATTACCAAATGTTTCAATATCTTTGAAAATTGTTGACCTCAACTAATTCTTCATTAGTTTGAGGCGCGAGAAGCTTCTCTCTTATCTTATCTTATATAATACAGACGTTACTTCAAAAAAGAAGATGATTACGTCCTACGCGTCATGCATTTAGTCATGCATATTAACCAATGACTTAAATTCTGCCAAGTCACTGGTTTTTCTGGCTAGCTCAGGCAACCCATTCCATGCTCTAATAGCACTAGGGAAGAAGGAGTATTTGTACAAATTTGTCCTAGCATATGGGACGAGGAATGTGCCTTTATTTTTGTGTCTTTCAGAGTATTTTATTAAATTTTGTTTTTGTATTTGAAGATTATGGTTCAGTGTTTTATGTATAATTGCTACTTTACTTTTGAGTCTTCTGTCCTGAAGGCTTTCTAAATTTAGTGATTTTACTAATGGTGTTATACTAGTCAAATGTGAATATTCGTTTGTTATGAATCTCACTGCTCTATTTTGTGTTTGTTCCAGTTTCTTAATGTTTTCTTGAGTTGAGGGGTCCCACACGGTGGATGCATATTCTATTATTGGCCTAACCAAGGTTAAATAACATTTTAGTTTTATGTTCTTATTTGATTTATAGAAATTTCTTTTAATAAACCCTAATGCTTTGTTGGATTTTTTTATAGTTTCATCAATATGTGGGTTCCATGACAGTTTTTCATTTATTATAACACCTAGGTATTTTGAGTTTTTAGTCTGTGTTACTGGTTTGCCATGAATAAGATAAGTGGAATTAATTTGTTTTAGTTTTTTTGTTACTCTTAACAACTGACATTTTTCTGGGTGGAAAGACATGCTCCAATTTGATTCCCATTTCTGTAATTCATCTAATTCTCTTTGTAAAATATCTGTGTCTTGTTTTGTTTTTATTGTTCTATATATTATGCAATCGTCTGCAAATAATCTGACTTTTGTTCCTGAACTAATGCAATTTGGTAAATCATTTATGTAAATTAAAAATAGTAGTGGACCCAAGACTGTTCCTTGAGGTACACCTGAGTTTACTGTTATTGGTGTTGATTTAGAGCCATTTATTATTACAGTTTGTTCTCTCCCTATCAGAAAATCTTTAATCCACTGATGCAGTGGACCGTTAATGCCGAAATATTTTAATTTTTTAAGCAAACTATGGTGGTGAACTTTGTCAAAAGCCTTGGAAAAATCTAGTAAGATAGCATCTATTTGTTCACTATTATCTAAACCTTTTGAAAAATCATCAATTAGTCCTATTAGTTGTGTTTCACATGATCTATATTTCCTAAAGCCATGTTGGTATGGGGTGAGGACATTATGTTTGTCTAAGTGGTTTATGATATTGCTACATATTATGTGTTCTAGTATTTTACATGTGATGCTGGTAAGTGATACTGGTCTGTAGTTTCCTGGATCAGATTTTTCTCCTTTTTTAAATAGGGGGGTGACATTAGCTTCTTTCCAGTCCTTTGGTACTCTGCCCTGGTTAAGCGATGCTTGAAAGAGTATTTTGAACACTGGGGCTAGCTCATTGCTTAGTTCTTTGAGTAGTCTAGCTGGAATACCATCAGGTCCAGACGCTTTATTTGGTTTGGTGTTGGCTAATAGTTTTTTAATTCCATTTTCTTGTACTACTAAATCTTTTATGTTGTCTACTTGGTTCAAATTAAGAAATATGTCTTTGTCTCCTGGGGCTGAGAATGCTGATGCAAAGTATCAGATTAAACCAGATTAAACAATTACGGCTGATGCATAGTGCCGCGCGTAAGATTGGCGTTTTCCATATTGAATTACACCCCAAAATGACAATTTTTGTGTATATATTTCCGTATATTTTAAGGACTTTTTCGTATATTTTGCGATTTCGGGAGATTTCCAGGAGCTCGACAGGAGGGCGCTGGAAATCTATTTTTTATAAAATTGTTTAATTTAATAAAGATATATACACCTTGAATTAGAGCGAGTCCTATGAAAGTGCGGGTCCTATGAAAGTGCGGGTCCTATGAAAGTGCGGGCCTCACTGCGGTCGCATAGGTTGCAGTGGCCTGAGGCCGACCCTGCAAAATAGCGGCGTATGCTACGCCGCCGGTCCACTAGTATTATTTAAAATATAAATGATTCTAAATATCCTTTCATTAAATATCGGATGTGAAAGCGCTATATAAATTATTATAATTATTGTAATAATTTTCATTATTAATGTCTTTATACCAGTGATGCTCAACGTAATTCGACCTGCGGGCCATTTCAATTTCCGACACTCGTGTCGCGGGCCACACTACCGAAGAGGTACAAAAATGAAATGAAAATGACCTGCAAAATGTTTATTAGAAACCTTTGGATTTAGAACTTAACTTACATTCATTATTGGGATATCTTTAGTGTGTCAGAAAATAGCGCCATTTCTGTACATGAACTATAAGAAACATTGTAGCTAGTTCACTCATGTTATTGTCTCTTTTTTTTTTATCATCCTATCTCTAGTCATCTAGTTTAACAAACTTTTCATTCCTGACACAGACCAAGAATGACGTCATATTTGTTATATACTGCCGTTTATACGTTGCTGATTTTTAAAACAACCATACTTTATTTACAAATCAAATATGTTGACTAATTATCATGTTCCACAAAAAAAGTATAGGTCCGTTCACTTTTCCTGGTAGATTCTACATTCAGAGTCTCATTTCATTAACGTACAAATGTTAAAGTACATGGTACCAATCCATCAGAGAAAAAGTGAGGGCACTAACACTTTGTGTTGACGTTTCGGCGGGCCGGATATAACCACTTCGTGATATCTGATATTGCACACCAGCTTAAACCTGCTTTATTACATCATCCATCTGATATTGCACACTGTCTTAAACCTGCTCTATTACATCATTCATCTGATATTGCACACCAGCTTAAACCTGCTCTATTACATCATCCATCTGATATTGCACACTGTCCTAAACCTCCTCAATTACATCGTCCATCTGATATTGCACACTGTCTTAAACCTGCTCAATTACATCATCCATCTGATATTGCACACAGTCTTAAACCTGCTCTATTACATCATCCATCTGATATTGCACACTGTCCTAAACCTGCTCATTTATATTGTTACGAATCTCACTATCCAGGCTCTCTGCAAACTGCACCATACACCACCAACTTAAAGAACTTGACAACTCAGGGCTACAAAGTAACGTAACACTTTAATGGTTGAATAAATAACAGCCAATACTGTACAATCGGCAGCACGTACACTGTACAAATATCTCTCCGATAACACCGTACCGCCGTATCAACTCTTGCACTGGCCTCTCCGTCTCGTTCCGGGCTTGCACTGGGTTCAATAGTTCAGGACTGACTTCACACACTAGGCTCGTTGTGTCGGACTCGACCACAGACCAAGATCAAGACGCCGTTCGTCTCAACTGTACTTGATAGTACTCCGCACTGAACCATCGTAATGCTCTGTACAGAACCACACCGCTGAACTGTGCTGTAGTCGACCGTGTTCTGAACTCTTGTCGTGAACCTCCTTTCGTGAACCAGGCTCCGAACCGTCTTGACTGCGACACCTCCGCTCTTATATAGGGTCCCTACTGGCCTTCTCGAACCGGACAGAACGCCGCTCGACGTTTCTAGGAGGTCAGATGACTACAACTCTCGTGACGCTCCTGAGCTCTGTTCACGACGGCGATCCTTCCCGAACCATCCTGTTGACACTCGACTCGGCTGACCGTTGTAACTCGTCACGGTTGACCGCTCGTCTAGCGCTGGCCTGGGGCAATTTGCGTCGGCTGACTACACACACACCACTACCCCTCTCTGTGCCACCACCAGGTTAATAACAATATCATCCATCTGATATTGCACACTATCCTAAACCTGCTCTATTACATCATCCATCTGATATTGCACACTATCTTAAACCTACTCTTTCCATCATCCATCTGATATTGCATACCAGCTTAAACCTGCTCAATTACATCATCCATCTGATATTGCTTACCAGCTTAAACCTGCTCAATTACATCATCCATCTGATATTGCATACCAGCTTAAACCTGCTCAATTACATCATCCATCTGATATTGCTTACCAGCTTAAACCTGCTCAATTACATCATCCATCTGATATTTGCACACCAGCTTAAACTTGCTCAATTACATCATCCATCTGATATTGCACACTGTCATAAACCTGCTCAATTACATCATCCATCTGATATTGCATACCAGCTTAAACCTGCTCTATTACATCATCCATCTGATATTGCACACCATCTTAAACCTGCTCAATTGCATCATCCATCTGATATTTGCACACCAGCTTAAACCTGCTCAATTACATCATCCATCTGATATTGCATACCAGCTTAAACCTGCTCAATTACATCATCCATCTGATATTGCTTACCAGCTTAAACCTGCTCAATTACATCATCCATCTGATATTGCTTACCAGCTTAAACCTGCTCAATTACATCATCCATCTGATATTTGCACACCAGCTTAAACCTTCTCAATTAAATCATCCATCTGATATTGCGTACCAGCTTAAACCTGCTCAATTACATCATACATCTGATATTGCTTACCAGCTTAAACCTTCTCAATTACATCATCCATCTGATATTGCACACTGTCCTAAACCTTCTCTATTACATCATCCGCCTGAGAAAGTCTAATTTTCAAATAGATTTATCCACATCTATCTTCTACAACTTTCTCCTTCACAATTTCTTTTTTTTTTTCATTACAATGTCTTAACAAGCCTCACGTCTTTGGGGAATCTATTCCTAAGAAAAAATGGCAAGAAAAAGAAAGACTGTAATAAAGGAAAGCAGCAGATCTCTGAAGTTTGCATCAAGCCAGTAGACTGAGCATCGTGCAGGAAAACTTGGGTCCTGGAGTGTTTGGGGCAGACAGACTCACCCTTCGGGGGCGGGGAAAATGAAGAGGAAAAATTGATTTCTACCCTCCCCCGTCCCAATCTTTTAAGTATTAAAAAAAAAGTCCGTTTGGCTTTAAGGCTATTTTTAGAATTATGAGGCTACAGCGTTATTGACCAAAAAAATGTTGCGTTCAAACAATTCAATTATGTTGCAATGTCATTCTTATATCAGGGTGAATATTGAACGGACACATGTTTTAGTTATTTAAGAGAAACTTAGAAAAAAATGGAATATTGTTGTTTAATGATTTAGTTAAAATTTCAAGTTTAAATGATCTAAATTCGTTGATTTTATTAAGTCTTGTTTCCCTTAACAGAGATATTTAAAAAAGTAGATATTTATAATGAAAAACCAAATTAGATTCATAATTTAAAACACTACAACACAAATATCATAATTCTAAATGAAATAAGTTAGATGTAATAAAAAAAAACAACTCACGCACTACTATGGTCTTCATCACTCCCTCTGTGCGACTATGGATCATTTCTTAGTAATGAGATGAGTGCCTGGGCATTAGCTATGGTTGGAACGATGTCACAAACACAGTATTTTCCCCCCTCCCCATTCACGCAGCTGATGTATCCATGATGGGTATATGAATTTAGTTGAAGAAAGTAAAGGCGGATGGTCGTTGTGCTGGCCACGTGACACCCTGCTCGTTAAATGTTGACCAAAGAAACGGATGATCGTCTGCCCGATAGATCTTAAGGTCGAAAGGGGAACTTCATTTTTTATTTTTTTAAATTCTGTTAGCTAAGTACATTTTCCATTTGTAAAACAAAAGTTATTTCGGAAAAAAAAAAATGACTTTTTGGTTAATGTTTTTTTTTATTTATGAGTTTTCCCCGACCCTGAATAATTGTGCCACGTTTGACCTTGATCCGAGACAAGCAAGTGGGAGAAATAAGGTGTAATAGCTTTTGACAAGACGGACAGACAGAGTTGATATAAGCTCGGTAAAAAAGGTAGACCGTCTAAACTCTGAGTTTGACACATTTTTAATTAATAAACCAATTTGACTAAAGGCTGAGGACGAAGGAATCTTTGCGAGGGACGTCCAGGGCTAGTCCGAGATTAAAATATAAAAAGTAGAATTACGTTACAATAAATGAAAAAAAAGAATAGAATCATTGCAAGGGAAACTTTCTTTGTTGTTGTTCTAAGGGTTCTGTTGAGAAACAAAAATACGTAGAGGCTTAAATTGTTGGAGAATTTGATCAGATTTGTTCAAACAAAGACTTATAGAAGCAACGAATCAATAAATTGAGACCATTTAGTGTTCAGTATTTTCACCAGTCCTGTTTAATATGCAAAATCAAAGCAAACAAACAAACAAAAAATCAAATATTATTCTATTTACAGTCAAAGTTTTTTTTTTAGGAAATCACTAAAGAGAATAAATAAAGTTAATAGGACTCCAATCATTTGAGTAACTACAGCATGCAATCAATCATACAATCAACTATCATATTTGTTGATCTTATTGGTACTATACTCAGCAATCTAAGAATTCACGAGCACTACAAGTTCCATTCGTTATATTAAAGATTAAATTTTAAAATGTCATCCGTATGACTTGCGTAAGTGTTTAAACTTTGATTGATTGTCAACGTATCGATTCTAGTGTAATTAAAGATTAATTGGATGAAAAGCCAGAATTCTAACTTTGAATGATCCATGTCTCAAAAGAACATTCGTTTTCAATCTTTTCTCATTTCTTGTTTTGTTTAGAGTTTAGGGCGAGGGAGAGCTGACAGACGACAACGTTCGAAATCGAGCTTAAAAAAAAGATTCCCGCCTTTAAATCGGATTGCTGTGTAAGAACAGCTATATTGTCCTCAACATGTATAACTTATTATTTTGTTGATAGATTATGTAAGGCAAATGTTAAAATATAATGTCTCTAGTACATTGTTGCCTACAGAGTGCCCTCAAGTCCAACAGTACGACAACACCACAAGATGAGATCCATTGAGACAGAACATTGATTTCAAAGACAGAGTAAACGGGTGAAATGAAAAATACATTTCTTCCCCCCCCCCCCCCTTTTTTTTTCCCTCTGACTTGCAGGCGTTATAAGTAGTGTAACACTCGCCTGCTTCCGCTTGTGCCTACCAGATCTAGGAGAGGAGGGGTGCGCAATCCGAGGCACCAAGAAGTGATTGATTTAAGTCGAATTTTCTTTTAAATTGAATTTCCTTTCATTCTATCACAACTGGAGCAGGGAATCCACCAGCTCCTATGTCAGAATTGGGACTCGCTTATTGAATCTGTGCTCTGGACATGTGGGGGAGGGGTGGCGCTAAGAAAATAAAGATTTCCATTGCCTGATCTTCAACAAACACCCTCGCGCTCTGCCTTCTCTTTCAGCCTCTGTCCTTTTTTCTACACCTCTGTAGCCATGTGAACAATTATTAAGCTCGCCAGGACATTCCGCTTTTCTAAGGTCAAACTAGTACCATATTATTTTTGTATTTATTGAATATCCGCATGGGCATATCGCTGCTCTGAGAAATAGGTGGGTACAATCCATCCTGTCTGAAGATGTATTTATGCCGCTCTGGTAACATGTAAGGGCTGTTTATCCCCAATGAACATAATCTAGCTTATATTCATTCATGTGTTTTGGGTCTGTGACAGGTCGTAATGAGTTTGATAGCTTTGTTTAAAAGTAAGGACTGTAAATTGTAAGATAATATTTAACATTTATATAATGCATGATTGTAAGAAAAGAAAGCGCCTTTAACATTTAGATGACGCATCATTGTAAGAGAAACGCAGTGTCGGACTCACTTTCTTAGTGAATCTTTCTTTAACATGGCTTCTTGGAAGTTCAGTAGGGAATCGGCGCCAAATGTGCAATTATCTGTTGACCGTTAGAAAGGATTTTATTCAACAGTGTGGCGTGGAAAGAGCCCTCTTCAGCCCAAGTCCTATCTAAAGGTTGCACAATGGAGCGTCCATGACTACGATAAGGTCTTGCCGTAGACATAGTGCAGCCTCGGATATGGCCCACTCTCTATAGGTGACCTAAGGCGGTGCTAACTAAGGGGAATTTCTTCATATTCCTATTGTTACCGCCACAAAACCGCAAAGGATCACCAAGCAATCTGCCCATAGCTTACGACAGTGCCTTTGTGGAACGGCGCGGCGGACTTGAGGCCGGATTTCTCCTCCATCCTCTGCCCAAGTCAGAAAACAAATCACCTAAGGTAAACTGTCATTGGCTAATCCTGATTCACTACCAGACGTTTCTACCGAGGCGCCACGTTGAGGTTTCGGGATCTGGAATCCTCGGAAAAGGGAACACACAAAAACAGTCGTCAACTTGGTTCAACAACTTTCATGAACTTTTATACAAACAAGAAAAACATATAAAATATTTAAAAAAACAACAACAAAGAAAGCTTATATTAAGTGTAGTTGTATCAATTAGCCTGGATCAGTCATGTAATGAAATTTCTAATAGATCTAGAATCTAGACTATTCTAGACTAACAATAATAAATCTGTATGATCAGAAATAATTTTCCTAATTGTCTTTGTTTAGCGCTATTTCATAATCTTACATTTCTCAATACGCTATGATCCTATCACTTGTCTAATCTAGTTGGAAAGAGTTGGGAGAGAAATAATTGGTATCTGGGTGATCGCTTTTTAAATACATTTATATATAGATAAAAGTGAACGACCTGATTTCAAACTCTCAGGTTAGTACACTATCCACTGTGCCAACGAAGTGCTTATGAAAATAGAAGGTTTTACAGTTATCTATTGTTAGTTCAAACTTTACTCTCTACAGAGTATAAAGGGGACTAATTCAACTTATAACACGTTATCAGTCAAGTACTATTTCTTTCCCTTGCTCGAGGTACCAAACAAAACAATACCATGAAACCAATAATTAACTAACTGCTGCGCTGACCTTGTGGGTACTAAGAGATTGTCTAGGTCCGTTCTTTACAACACCAGAAAATGCGCCATCAGTGAGGCGACTGATGTTATGTCATGCATCTGGAAAAGTACTTTCTAGAAACTATAGTGTTAATGGGGCGCGCTCTCCGTACCGGCGCACCCTATCCAACATATAGCCAGGCACCCACACGTTGGGTCGGACCCCCTGGACTTAATTCCATCCACGTTGCCATTAAAACGTTATGTTGGCATTCGAGAAATTTAAACGACTGGAAACAGGCAGCCCTGACAGGTATCTGGTTGACAACTGGAAGGGCGGAAGTCTTCTCAAAAGGAACTCTTTCACGCAGACCGTTTAGGTATTGTCCAACACTAGAATGGGATAAATATTGTTACGTATTTCTGAATCTTCTGGCTAAATGTATTAGTAAGCACACAAATAAAAAAAACAACACTGCAAAGAACTTGACGACTCAACTTTCAGTTTCCTATAACTTTAATGACTATTAACTTTAACAATTCGTCACTGTAACATGTAGCGTAGAAGACTGTACAACATCTGTCAGTTTACAGTTAGCTATACTTCGTTGCAATTCATCTCTTCACTTCGTTGCAATTCATCTCTTCTGAACTTGCATCGAGCCGTATTCCACAGAACAGACCAACGACACACTTCTCAGTGTCGCTCCAAGTCTCCCAAAGCTGAACCAAGTCGTACTCAAGTCTACCGAATCAGAGCCGCACACGTCTTACATCGACTGTATCGACTGTAACGACTCAAGTCCACTGTAGTTCGCTGTATAGACTTTAACGACAGTAGTCCACTCCATTTAACTCTACCCTAGTTAACTTGCATCTAGAACCGCACAAATCTTACATCGTCTGTATCGACTGTAACGGTTCACTCACGACTGACTTTCACATTAACTCTCTGGCTTATATAGAGTCCCTAATCGCTCCTCCAAAGTTGCACAAACACTGCTAGTATCATCTGGAAGAGAAAACGTCACGTCTTGTCTTTGTTTTTACATGTAGATTCCAGAGAACACCTGCTGCAGTGTCATCAAGCCGGGGTCACACGTACTGACCTCTATCTTTTACTGTTCATTTGTAACACTATTATTATAATTGAAAGTTGTTGTAAATACTTTCTACACTTTTATTTACTTGGTCTCATTATTCCTACTAATAACATTTGTAAGCGATGAATCCCAAGATAGCCTCCATAGTTATCGATATCCTACAAAAATCTTTCTTATAAAATGAACGCCAAATGTCTCAAAGATATTTAATGGGAAAAGGTCATTATGTTTTTTGTAGTAACTAGAGAAGAAAATATTATGATAAAATCATTTCAACACAATTTCCAAATTTAAATTTACATACTGCGAAATGACTACTATTGATGTATTTTAGTCCTGATAGAATGTTTCGTCTGCTCTTATCATTACGCGGTGACGTCCCTTGTGCAGTTACATGACGACTTCAAAGTAAATGGCAGGAAATGAAGGGACAGTCAATGTTGAAGAGCAAAGAATTGGTGTCCACTTCTACAAACATTAGGAGACCAGCTTTCTTCGTGTCCCGGTATCTACCAATGTTGAGTTTCTGGCGTCAACAAAAATGTAGAATCAAGTCCTAGCTAAATGACAGTATTCTAGACAGTTCTCCAGAATGTTGGAAGCTTACTCTAGTCAATATCTACCTTTTATTGTTGACTGTGAATTAGATTTTTTTTTTCTGGTTTCCGTAGGGAAAAAGCCATTGGTTTTATTTGGTGTTCCATAGTATTGAAATAACTGATATTAACCCTCTTGGTAATAATAGCAGGATTGCATTTGTTACATTAAAACTAAACTTTTATCATTCAGCCTTCGTTCTCTTTGTCCATTCTCATTTAAAATAGGAATAGGTAAAGATAAACATAATTCGACAGCAATAGAATTCGTTCAGCCCAAATCCCAAAAAAGAGGTTGTGCATTTAACTGACAGCATAGATCTCTGGAACAAACTCTTCCATTTAGGTGAACTAAGAAAGGTTGTGCATTCTACTGACTGCATAGATCTCTGAAACAAACTCTTCCATTTAGGTGAACTAAGAAAGGTTGTGTATTCAACTGGCTGCATAGATCTCTGAATCAAACTCTTCCATTTAGGTGAACTAAGAAAGGTTGTGCATTTAACTGACTGCATAGATTTCTGGAACAAACTCTTCCACTATGGTGAACTAAGAGAAATAACTGTAAGGTCAACAGAATAAAACAAAGACAATGTTCCCCAAAACTATTCTTTTCATGCTTCATAAGTTCCTAATTCTAGTCATCTTAGCTCATCTTACAAATTACAGACGTTACTTCAAAATGGAAGATAATTGCTGACTACGGCTTCCATGTGTCAATCTAGTCATACATGTTCATCCGCGACTTATACTCTGCAAGTCCTTGGTTTTCCTGGCTCATTCAGGTAACCCATTCCAAGCACTAATGGAACAAGAGAATTAATTAATTGTACATAGCCTTTTATAAAGTACGCGTTTCTTTTTTTAACTGTTTTTATTTTCAAACTTTGCCTCTGACTTGAAATAACAGCTCTCTGGCTTTCTGTCCCCCTTATGTGTGTGTCGACATTCTGAGCACTTGAAAAAAATAGCTTGATCAATAGATTTACAAACTATTAGTAGAATCAATAGAGTTCCAATATATGGAAGGATCAATAACCATAAAGTTTACTTGATTCATAGCTTCAACATTTGTGTGTGACGTGATCAAAGGGCTGATATAAGAGAGAATAAAGATCTTATTCAAAACAGTCAAAAAATTGCATTTTTTCTTGCATCAGTCAAAGCCAGAGTCTAAACATCAATTTAAGAAACACAAAAGTCATGTTTTCTTTCATCCGTCAAAAGCCAGAGACTAAACATCAATTTAAGAAACACAAAAGTCATGTTTTCTTGCATCAGTCAAAAGCCAGAGTCTAAACATTAATTTAAGAAACATAAAAGTCATGTTTTCTTGTCGCATAGGTTTCGTTGCAATTTGTGAGGGTGAAATTGATTTAGCCAAGTCTATAAAACATGATCTAGGTACATAGAGCCTATATGATGATTGGGGAAAAAAATGAATTACGAAGTAGGCATTAGATAGTCTTTAATCCCCTCTTCCCCATAGATCGCATGGTCTGAAAGGGAAACTTTATTTCTTTTTTGAACTATTAGATTAGCCACGAGATCAAAAGAGCAATCTTATCTTCACCCCCCAAAATTCTATTGATGTGGACAGAACGATAAGACTTTTAATCAATCTACAAAAATTATCTGATTGTCTAAAGAAAGAATGGTTTTAAAGATGAGAACAATGAACGTGCTTGTTGAAATGTATAGATCTCGATGTACACGGGCTAGAGCACTTCTTGAAACAACAAAATATAATCCAATCAGATTTGAATCCAATGTTGGAATCTTATCTTATAGAATTACAGATCTTTGAGAAGAGAAGAGAATTACCCCTCGGGGTATCTATGTGTTCATCTACTCGTGCATGGGAATTAGAGTCTTAAACTCTGCTAAGTTATTGGTTTACCTGGCTGATTCAGGTAACACACTTCTTGCTCTACGGATATAGGGAACAAGGAGCTATTGTACGGATTTGTCTTAGCATATGGAATAAGAAATGTGCCTGCATCTTTGTCTTTCTAAGTATTTTATTTAGTTTTGCTTTTCTATTTGTAAATTTTTAGCCACGGGAAATACTGCATTCCTTATGAATCTCCGGACACGAAGACAAGCCTTATTATACATTTTTTAAAAGTTGTGTCTAAATAGTACGTCTGGGTCTCATATCACTGCGCCCAATACTCAATTAGTTTAAAATCTATAGAAAGATAAAACACAAAACCAATCCAATACTCGGATGAAGCCAAATGTTTGCAAGAGCATTCAGCGGGGAGAGAAGAGCAAAGGAAAACGATGATAAAATAATACATTCGGTCTCTTCACTCAGCATTACTAAATTATGTCCCTCCGCATCAAAACTAAGTTCCTCGTTATTACGTTGGATTTATGTCACAACCCAAGATCAAGTCTGAATTGGTGATCTTATATTTCTTTGGGTAAGCTGAAAGCAGGAAGTACTGGAATAGAACTGCAGGAATAGAAATAATCTTATCTTATAAATTATAGACGCTCCTTCCAAGTATTAATCAAGCATCAGGGCCCACCTTAGACATAGGCAAATATGCAGCGGCCTAGCGTCTCCGACTGGTGGAGGCCTTTCACAAAACTCTAAATAATATTTTTGCTTATAAGAAATAGCGAAACTTATTATTGTTGGAGTATATTTTTTTTCTATCACATTTGGGGGCCACCTAATAGGCTACACTTCACCAATGGCCATTTATCTAAGGCCGGCCCTGCTGGCATGCTAATTAACTATTTTAACTTCGCTAAGTCGTTGGTTTTACTGGCTGATTCAGGCAACATATTTCAAGCTCTAACTTTAACGGCACTTGGGAAGAAGAGACTATGTTTCCTATCTCCACTCTTGAAATAAGTATTAAATAGACATCACTAACACCCTCTGTGTTGTTCTACTTTCTTGTGTTGGTGAGACCTACAGCGAGACCTTCTTTACTGCTGGTACTCCATCACTGGCATTTAGTTTATTTAAAGATGGAAGTCACGTTAAGGCTACTGTCCATGTAAATCAGAAGATCTTGGCAATCTGGGTCATTAATCTGTTCAAGCCATGTATGTTGCGCTCTATAATTGGAGTAAAAAGGAGGGGGGGGGGGGGAGAGTGCTGGTGTCCAAAACTGGGCCAAACTACGAAACATTTTTTTTTGACATAGTGCCACATCACCGACGTTGACATCATGGGTGTCGGGTGACGCCACGGCCAGGTCTGATTGGGCCTCAAATTTCTGTGTCGCCGACATTGATTTATGCCGCTGGTCAAATTGGCTACTTAAGTGATTAATCTGATCGCTCGATGGATCGATTTGTTCTCCTTCTCTCTGCCCCTGCACCCCCACCCAACGCTATACCCCCCCATCCTTTCCCACTAAGCTATTGATTGCACCCACTAATTTTAATGAATTCAATAATTATCTTACTACTTGTATTGATATTTTTTAAATTTGATTTTTCTTTTTATTTTAATGATTTTTTTCGTTCTACAACAAAATGATGTTCAGTCTTTGGTCTTGTTTGTGGTTCCATTTCCACATTGAAGTTTATTCATAGAGTTTCACTTGTGTAACCTCTCCTCTTTTAGATTTCATAGCAAGGAAGAAAAAACCTCATTCAACAAACATTGACCCATTACTTTTGTCAGAGGTAAAATACACTCAGTTTTTCTTTATAACATGAGTGGATGGTATACTATATAACATGAGTGGATGGTATATAAACTGTTCAATACAAAGACAATAACTATGACACGCATAGTATATATATATATGTATGTATGTATGTGTGTATATGTGTGTATGTATATATATATGTGTGTATGTGTGTGTTTTGAAATATGTCTGAAAAGATACCAGGCGTGAAGAAAGTTGGATCGTTACAGTGAAAGCAATACTACAAGGAAGAAATTCAAAATATTTTCTGTTACATTTCCTCACTACGACTCTTTATCAGAAAGTTAAAATGATTGTAAGATTGAGTTTTCTTCAAAGTTTGAACCTGATGACATCTACAACCTTCTGGGATGCCAATGGCACTCTGATAATTGCAGCCTTCTAGGAAACTGATGAAACTCTGAAGCCTTCTGGGATACAAAGACTAATTGAGAATTACCCTTTCCAAGAAAAAAAACACTTCTAAGTTCAAGTTACAAGACAATGATCTTGCTCTTTCATCTCAATCTCAAATTCCATCTAAAAATGTACATTTCTAAGTATCACTACAACTACAAGCTACAATGATTCTAGAAAAGAAGCAAGAGTCATTCAGAGCATGTAGGAGTGCAGAATAAATGTCTAACCATGAGAATAACGGGGGCGCAGTGGCTGAGTGATTTAGCGCTTGGCTTCCAAACCTGGGGTCCTGGGTTCGAATCTCGGTGAAAACTGATTTTGAATTCCAGGATTTTTAAGGCGCCCCTGAGTCCACCCTACTCTAGGGAAAGTAAAGGAGGTTGGTCGTTGTGCTGGCCACGTAACACCCTGCTCGTTAACCGTTGGCTAAATAAACATTGACATTAACATCATCTGCCCTATAGATCACAAGATTTCAATAAGATGTTGAACTCATTGGGGCTAGTCGCACTGTGAGACTACTGTTACAAATGAGAAAACCAATTCGTCACGCAGATAAACGTTTTCCAGAATGGGCCCATAGTTACGATGATCTTTGCAAGTATTCTATTAACGCGGCGCATGGATGTCTAGATCTCCTTTGGTGAAACAAGGTTGAAATACTCTGAATTAGACAACTTCCCCAAGGCTTCACATTTTTATGAGAAAATTAGATCGTGAGTAAAAAATCCTAGTTTTGTTTTGATGGCATTAAATATTTAAAGAGAAATTTAATTTGCTATGGCATCAAGGTTTTTTCACTATGGCATGAAAATAAAAAAAATGAGGCTGGTCGACCAACCATAAGGTAAAGAAACATTCTATTTGAGTTATCTCATTCTTGTCTGGAACTCTTCAGGTTAGACATATGTATCCATGGAAACGTATACATGCATACAAAGTCTCGTCAATATTCCAAGTCTTTACTCTGTGACGAGATGTACACAAGTTCATGTCACGTAAACAAACTTTCCCAGTACCTGTGCCTGTCTTCCCTGGTCATTAGTGACACAAATAGAAGAAAAACGATAACACTGATAACTCTCTGGCATGACACTGACTGAGTTTTATGACATTGACAACCAGGATCTTTTCTTTTGTCACAACCTATCGGAAAGTATCTGCCCTATAGACCACAAGGTCTGAAAGGAGAACTTCGCTACTTTCCCTCCTTATAGGAAAGTGGCCCCTCGAGGTGTGGAACAACATGATCAATCACTAAATGATGGTGACAGTAAAAACAATAGAGATCACCGATTATTTTACAAAGCATATTAGTAAAAAGTTTGTACACGTTATTTTTCTCATACCAAATCTCAGATCAAGCTGAAATTTTGCACAATTATTTCTTTTATCTTACAACACAAGTATAAATGAATAAAACTAACGGATTATTAAATTAACTATTGGTAATTAATTAATATGTTTGGTATCTCGAAAGATGGAAAGAAATTGTACTTGACTGAAGTGTGGTATAACCTGAATTAGTCCCTTTTACAGTTCGCCGCTTTAAAGTAGGTTGAAACAAACAGTAGATAGCTAGACAATCTTCTATTTTCATAAGCAACTGTCTACCAATGTAATTAGTATGTCGGCTTGATGAGGCGTGAGCCATGAGTTCGAATTCAAGTCGTTCCGCCTTTTTCTTTTATAAAAGCTTTTAAAAAGCGATTACGGTAAAATTCAACCAGATATCCCTTTCTTCTCCCCCCCCCCCCCCTTTTCCATTTTCCCAACTGGTCCAGATAAGGGCTAGGATCTTAGCATCATAAGGTCAGCAGAGTGGGATAACGAGTGAGTTCAAATGATTTTAATATTGACCAATGGACGTGAAATTTATCAACAATGAAACCCACTCCCCCCTCCCTCTTTTTTTTTTAAATTTCTGTTTATTTAATTTAGTCAAGATTTAGTTTTGTGGTAAAATCTGATGATATCGTCTATATAAGTCAAACAAAAAATTTGAATTATGGAATGGTTAGGCCAGCAACATTTACAACTATACACAACTACCACCACCTACAGCAACAACACCATCACTACCAACTATAACAACAACAACATCCTAACCACCACCATAACCATCAGCAGTAACAACCAAAACAGCTTCACAACTACTACCACCAACAGAAGCATCAAAAGCAACAATAACATAGCTACATCAACAACAACAAAAACACGTTTACACATCAGCAACACCAATTACAATATCAACAACATACCTTCGACCACCACCAACAGCAACAGCACTCCACCACCAATGAAATATTTGTATAGAGCAGTAAAATGATACTTTACAAATATTGGTAGAGCGGGTCCTTTTAACACGCTGTACTGTGTCTCCTCCTTTTTGTTATTCTGATTATGTCAAGTTCAAACCTGAAGGAGCAAGAATGGAATCCTATTCAAGCAGCAGGCAGGAAGGTAAGAGTGTGGGAACGTGGGAAACGGGGAGGGAGAATTTCTTTGGTGGAGCGTTAATATACCATTAGAATGATAGACTATGAGCTTCCCTACCATTATACTATATTTATTACATAAAACAAACATTTCTCGATACTCAATGATTAAAGTTATCAAACAATGAGATCGATGATGTCTTGAACAGTTAAATGCACACGGTGTACATATCTCTTATTTCAAACTACAGACAAAGCAACATAGACATGTGATGTGTTGCAAACTTGAAAGCAGCTTGTTCATATCATCTCTATTATATATGCCAGGGCTACACACTAGAACTCTTCAACGTTTAGAAACAAACAAAAAAACGAAAGTTCTATTTTAATTTAAAATTTTCACCGACATTTTGAAGACGTGAGAAGCTATTGCTTAGAGATTGTGTCTTGCAATCAATTTCAATCACCCAATCATTTTTTAGGCTCTCATTTCTTGTGTAAAGCCATCATTGCGAAACAATGAAGTCTAATGATGTCAAAGAATACAAATTAAAGCCTGTTTTATCCCCGCTCTGCAGCTAATTAACTTTAGCATGTGTGAAACATGTGTTTCATTAATTAATTTACAAATTTCTTTTTTTTTTGTAATTCTACATTCCACAAGTTGCCTGAATTTTAAATCAATAGAAATTAAAACATAACTAACACAAATAAGGAGTATTGCAACTACAAATAAAGAAATTAAAATTTATTATATTTTTTGTACAAATCAAACAAGAACATAATCTTTGATGACAAAAAAATACAAGAATAAGCTTCCTCTATTTAAGAATAGTGTTGAAAGGGCTATAACAAATGAATATTCACATTTGACTAAAGTGACTTCATTAATAAAATCCCTAAACTTAGAGACTGTCCAGGACAAAGGTAAAAACCATTGAATCAGGATTTACAAATACAGAGCATAATAACTTAATAATAACATACTCAATCAAAGATAAAGGCAGTACTTCATATTTTATACTCTTTCATCCCTGAGTAGTGTTATGCAGGCTAAATGATCATGAAAAACCAATGAATTTGTAGAGTGTAAGTCTGTAATTAATGAGATGAACACAAGGAGACGAGCATGACGTAATAATCTCTTTTAAATGAAAGTCTTAACGTTATATGATAAGAAGATAACTAAATATTTTGTATGGCGATTCTTAACCATTTCAAACTTTTTTCCCTTTCTTTTGTGATGCTAAAGTAAATGTTTCAATTTAATTAAAATGTTGGTTTTTTTTTGCACCTTAATATTTAAACTGGAAAATATATTTTCATATGTGCAACATGCATCTGACCAATATTTACACACATAATCATATATATATGTTGATATAAATTGAAAAATGTATATCATTCATGGCTTCCAAACAGATCGGTATGAGGGCGGAATAACCAAAAATATGCATGAAGCCCAAAAAAGGGGTAAAACCCGAAAAAAAGGCATAAGTCTCTCCCTCCCCCAATAAAAGTAGATTGCAAATTAGTGGACTTAATTCTCACCATTTAATGTAAGGTACTCTCTATTTTAAATATTAAGTATTGTTGATTGGGTCAAGTTCTTAATTCTTGACTTAAATATTCTTGATTTTAACGTCAGACTCCCTGTGCAGTTATTTACCCGCGTTCCCGTCTGCCTTAGCACCCGAAAATGCCTCGAAGTAATGAGTGTTAAGTTATTCCAATGTTGTAACTGGCTTCTCATATGGCGGCTATTAGCATAGTACGGACAGCTCCTGGTTTTCAAATCTTGACTAGAGAGTCCAAAGGGATTTCTCTACTAACACTTCTCGTCTCTATGGAATGATAGGAACAGCTGTATCAGTCTTCACTGTCTCCTAACTCTATAGTTAACTGTATTCAAGGTTTGAAGAAAAGACATTGGATCAATCCATGACATAGAGAATACAAGTAGGTGTCTAGAGAGGTGGTGACCAGAATTATAATCGCATTTGTAAAAACTGGCCTCTGTACTAATAGCTGAGCCAAAGATGTTACTGCCCCATTCCTTGAGGCCATCCAGCTTGTCCAGATATTTGCTAAGATTTTTCATAATAATACAACCATCTAGCGACTCAATCTCAATCTTCCCACTGTAATACTTGCTTATAGTGACTGGGTTGTCATAAATAGGTCCCCGTAACAAAGAGTCTACAAAGTCTGCCATAGTCTGCCTGCTCTAACTCAGTTATGTGAAAACATCTCGATTCTCGATTCAGAAGCCTGTTAAAACATGCTGCGTATTGACCTGGCCCACCTGTGGCGGAGTCAAACTAGCGCAATACAATTTGTATAACTCAAGTAGGACAGTCTCCTTTCTCAATGGTTGAAATATTTTTTATCCAGGTTTCGTAAAAGAAAGAATGTACGAATTAACTTAAGTTGATTATGGTGATGACTTTAATAAACAACTTTAAAGAAAAGTATTTAAATCATTAATGCTTACAAAAACCTAGTCCTAGTGTTTAACAGTCAATTATTCTGATACATTAAAACAATTATTGAGTTCTTTATTTGTTTTTATATATCTGTATACTATTTGAAAGATGGTTAGAACTAGGAAGGTAAATATTGAAATCAAAATGTTGACTAACAAGACAATGTACCGCTTTATATTAGACACTGATGATTTGAAGAAAACTACAACTAGACTTTTAAACAAAGTCTTTATTTTCCTGGCTGATTTAGGCAACCCGTACAAGTTCTGAAAAAAAATGTGATAGAAAACAATATGGAACTCATATTAGTCTAAAAACTCAATATGGTTCTATTAGTGATGAGTTCTGGCTCAACTACATGCAGACGAATTATTTGGTTTCTTAGAGAACAAACAAAATGGCGGAATCTGTTTGTTCAACATTTTTTTATTCCTCTGTTCGTGAATTCAATGTTTTGTGCTTCAATTCATACGATTTAGGGGCTCTTCACTTAAAACAATACCAGCGGATAAAACAAACAAACAAAAAAACCTTTGATGTGAAATCGACTGGATTTAATGACTTGAAAGCAGCCACTGAGCGTAGATTTTAATCAGCCATTTTTTGATTGGATGGCTTCGTTACTCTCTAACACATTCGGTTAGTTTTTTTTTTAAAGTAAAGCTTGTTTCGTTTCTCTAGTTCCCCTGGTGGTCGAGGATATGTCATCTAGATAGCAGTATTTCAATACTAGGGGAGACGTCTGCGTTTGAATGGTGCTCACACACACACATGGTTGGGACATAATGATACAATCAAAACAAATATCGGGAGGAGTCTTGGATTAAATAGAAATAGGTCAGAGATTGAGTAGGACAATGTTTAAAAATAAATAGGAATAGATTCGAGACCAAATAGGAATAGATTATAGAGTACTTTTAAATAGAAAGAGATTAGAGAGTACATCTAAATGGGAATAGATTAGAGAGTACATCTAAATAGAAATAGATTATTGAGTAGATCTAAATAGAAAGAGATTAGAGAGAAAATCTAAATAGGAATAGATTAGAGAGTAGACCTAAATAGGAAAAGATTATAGAGTAGATCTAAATAGGAATAGATTATAGGGTAGATCTAAATAGGAATAGATTATAGAGTAGATCTAAATAGGAATAGATTAGAGAGTATATCTAAATAGAAATAGATTAGAGAGTAGATCTAAATAGGAATAGATTATTGAGTAGATCTAAATAGAAATATATTATTGAGTAGATCTAAATAGGAATAGATTAGAGAGTAGATCAAAATAGGAATAGATTAAAGAGTAGATCTAAATAGAAATAGATTAGAGAGTAGATCTAAATAGGAATAGATTAGACAAGTAAAAAGGAACAGATTAGAAAGTTGAATAGGAATAGGTTAGAGAGTGAATAGGTTTATAGTATATTATTAAAGTGCATCTCTGTTATTAGCTTTTTATTAAACAAATATTGATATCACCTTTCCCTCTCCCTTAGTCTGTTGGACTGTTGAGGCACCACACAAGATTTGTCGACCGTCTTTCTCCATTCCTCTCTGTCTTTTACCTTGGATAGAACCTCTTTCAATGGCAGGCCCGTCCATTCTTTTATGTTGTCTTCCCATCGCTTTCTCTGTCTACCTCTTCTTCTTTTTCTTGGTACTGTTCCCTGCAGGAAGGTCTTTGTAAGCCCGAAGACCTTGTAATTAAGTTGTAATATGACCATAGAATAGATATATATATATTTAAAATATGGAAGTGTGGCGCACATTTTTTACAGTTTCTTACATATTTCTATATTTCTGAAATATATTTCTAATATCGACATATGCCTGATATATTGATATACATAAGATATATTGATATATGCCTGATATGCCTGATATATTGATATACATAAGATATATAGATATATGCCTGATATGCCTGATATATTGATATACATAAGATATATTGATAAATGCCTGATATATTGGTATACATAAGATATATAGATATATGTCTTAAAATGGGCTACAACTGAAACATTGATCTCTAAGATATTGGGTATTGCTATCTTTCTGAAATGTTCGAATATGTTTGAGAGATTCAAATACCATTGATATATTGAGATAGTTCTGAAATAGGGTTAATATAGGGTCAATATCGTATTGAATTAGATCTCAGGCCTTAAAATAGATCCGAGATAAGATTTACGAATTTGACATTTTGTCATTGACGTGACACAATCTTTACAAAAGAACAACAAAACCTCCCAAAAAATCATTTAAACTCACACACAAACACACACACACACACTATCATCAGCACCATAACACACTACGTTCTGTATCAAACGCAACAAGCAGTAAAATTTTGATGGGGCCTCTGTTGACAAAGGTGTCATCTCAGTCTCTCTCTCTGTGAGGGCCTCTCGAGATGTACATGCACAGGAGAGTGACAGAGAGGATCGGACGCGTGTGTGCGTGGAGGAAGCAAGTGGGAACTTGAAAGCGCATGGAAATTAGCCTCAGCTACATATACAACCCACATTGAAATTGTGATCTGTGTCCTGCCACGATCAGTGGAATAGAGAGGAGGGGGGAGAGAATGAATTATGCACACGAAGAGACGGCCTGGGAATTAACACCCAGTTTGGTCCTAACGAACAAGGGGAGGCTACTCACAGATCACTCTGACCAACACTTCATACATAGTGACATTTTTCTAAAATGTTTATTCAATATATTTTTGTAACTGAAGGTCGTTTTGAAATACGTCAAGAAAAGAACAGACAAAAAATACGTCAACAAAAAAAATCTTTTTTGTCTAAAGGAGAAACAAATTGCAACTAAGTTTGCGAAGAATAAACAAGAAAATAAAAAAAAATACATTGTTGAATAGAGGATCTCCTCTACATCTCCAAACTTATAACAAAATAGAACATAAAATTGCCCAAGCCGAATCTATGGTCAAATTATGACACTGTCAGCTGGTAGTATCAACTACGTAACCCATTAGGCAAGAGGGCATTGTGAAATTATATATTGGTACTTTATTATATATACATCTAGCACTAGAACTAGATCAATACTTCTGTTTTAGAACACTTTTAAATGTAGAATCTAGGTATAATATATATTACATTTACGTAAAAATATAAGCAAAGCTTAGATAATCTACAAATAAGTTGAAAACAACTTTAAATTTAATAAACAGCTCAGTTATCAGTACACTACGGCTGACTACGCCATCTTTTGTTTTTTTTTAAAGCCAAATTTAAATTTATTTTTTTCTACTTTAAAAAATTATAACGGTCAAACTAGAGTTTTCCCCTTGTGGCCTTCGAGCTGGTCATTCTTGTCTCAACGACATACATCAACATTTAAATTTCTTGGAAAGTCGTTAGTGCCGTTTTTGCTATCCGTGTCCAGTTTCCAGCCTCTACCTTGCACACTTCATCTTACAGGTTCCAGCCTCTACCTTGCACACTTCATCTTACAGGTTCCAGCCTCTACCTTGCACACTCCAGCTTACAGGTTCCAGCCTCTACCTTGCACACTCCAGCTTACAGGTTCCAGCCTCTACCTTGCACCCTCCATCTTACAGGTTCTAGCCTCTACCTTTCACCCTCCATCTTACAGATTCCAGCCTCTATCTTTCACCCTCCAGCTTATAGGTTCCAGCCTCTACTTTTCACCCTCCATCTTACAGGTTCCAGCCTCTACCTTGCACCCTCCATCTTACAGGCTCTAGCCTCTACCTTGCACCCTCCAGCTTACAGGTTCCATGAAGTTCTGATTTGAATGAAGGTATTATAAAAAAATGGTTATCAATCATTTTGTTTTCATATTTACTGAGTGGACTTCAAACTCCCCGATAGTATTTGACTACCATTTATATCAGGTGTCCACCTAACATGACAGTATGAGGCAGGAATAACCAGTGCTAGTAACGGAACAGTTGCTTGGTAGGGTTACATCCTTCTATTCTATCTAGCTCTATAGAAACTCCATTAGATTCTTATTAGGTCTAGTTGTTCCTAAGTTCAGCTGTAATAAAAAAAAAAGCACTAAATAACTGGGTCAACTGAACACAAAACTTTATTACTCTTGAAAGCATTTATCACACATGCGTCTCGGTCCTTGTCTAAAACTAACACACTTCCGGTCAATCGCGCATACCTTCCAACTGACATACATAATATATAGGCAAAAATACATTATACACTAATTCATCTATGACATGTAGCAACTGAACAGCAGAGTGGTAGCACTGGTAGCAGCTGATTCGCTACAATTGGACACTTCTTTTTGACCGTGCACAGCAATGGGTTTGATCCACGAGTTTGATCCACGAGTTTGACGAGGACACTAAAAAGTCGAGAGCTAATATTCAGCATCTGTTTTAGACAAGGACAAGTGAAAGAACTAACATGTAGAGAGCGCTAACATGTAGAGAGAGCTAAGATGTAGAGAGAGAAAACATGTAGAGAGAAGACATGTAGAGAGAGCTAAGATGTAGAGAGAGAAAACATGTAGAGAGAAGACATGTAGAGAGAGCTAAAATGTAGAGAGAGAAAACATGTAGAGAGAAAACATGTAGAGAGAGCTAAAATGTAGAGAGAGAAAACATGTAGAGAGAAAACATGTAGAGAGAAAACATGTAGAGAGAGTAAACATGTAGAGAGAGAAAACATAGAAAGAGAAAATATAGGCCTATATCTAGAGAAAACATAGAGAGGGAAGCATTACGATTGTAAACTCAACTTCTCCGTCAGCTTGCTGGTACGTGCTGTGCTTATCTTTTGCTCGTAGTGGATACTTTCTCATAAGGAGATTCGAATGTTTACGTTGGAGGTGGTGCAATTTACTTTGTCCATTGACCAGAAAAGATTCAGCATACTAGCTCACTCTCTCAGGTAGAAATGGATTGTAGTCTTCATAAAGAATTGGTTAAAAGTATTGAAATAATGAAAAGTAACGTTTTCTTCCTGTTACTTTTGTTGTACAAACTGATCGTGGTACGAAGCTGATTGAAGACTTTTGTCTTGAGCTGAGATTCCATCATCTGCCCACTGACTGTTAACTTGGTTGTAACATCCCAGGAGAGACAACTTCAGCTCAAACTTTGAACAACAGTCAATCAGAGGTATACACATTAGAGAAAACTGGTGCTGAGATTATGAGAGGAGGAGGAACGGAAATATGAAAGAGAGAAAGAGTTCAATAGAAAAAGAGGGAAAAGAAATTGATGAAAATAGAAAAAATGGATAAAGTGCAGAGCAAAGATTTATGAGAAGAGAAATAGTTCGAGACATTGCAGATCTACAGAAGCTAGAGAAGGAATAGAAACACACTTTGGAGAAAAGAAAATAACAATAAATTTCAACAACTTATAGATAACAGGCACATGAGGATAAGAGAGAGAGAAGGAGAAAGAAACAGGAGAGAGAGAGGAGAGAGAGAGAGGAAAGAGAGAGGAGAGAGAGAGAGGAGAGAGAGAGGAGATAGAGAGGAGAGAGAAAGGCAGATAGAGAGAGAAGGGTTAAAGTAACTATTGCTATATTGATTGAATGAAAAAGGAGAGTAAGTCAACATTTTAGAGAGAAAGAAAGATAAAAAAAAGAGAGAAAGTAAAAGGGAAAAGAGAGAAAGTAAAAGGGAAAAGAGAGAAAGTCAGACGCTATCGATGTCTGACAGTTGTAGAGATAAGACCAGGTGCTGACTGGCCCAAGCCAAGGACTTGAAAAGAGTTAGTGGCGGCCATGAAAGTCTAGGATTAGGGTAACGATGGCCGGCGATAACGGTTGCCTGGTTACACAACCAAAGTCAAGGCACAGCAGAAACGTGGCTAGGCTCGTGGTAAAGGTGGGTGCACCATGGTCCTGAGATAAGATGGCGAATTGGATGCTGTAGCTTTGTGACGATGGAACGAATCACTAAACGGCAAGGAATGATTCACACGGATGTAGAATTCACAGGAAAGTCTTTTTTTTCCACTAAAGATTATTAAGTGGTGTACCTTAAAGTACTCTACGTATATCCATGTATCTGATCATAGTTTTGAAAGGCAAAGCGAACTGAATTCCTGGGATTTTTCCCCATATTTCATAGCCCCACGGCATGCAGTAGCATATTCAATATTCTAGTATTATACTCAGCAAGCTATGGTTATTACAGTTAAACAGTAGATTAAATATTAAATACGATTATAAAAAACAAATATAACAAAATCTGTAAAAAACTCTGTATCTTTATATTTCTTTTATTTTTTTAAAGTAAGAATGTAATTAGACTGAACCAGACTTAACTATACCGTGAAGTACTTAAACCCAACAGTTTGATTTTTACAATAAGCTGCTCTATGCATAGTTATGGGTCTTTATATAACGTTAATGGTCTGTTTTATTCTGTGTTATTTGTGCACCTTGTCCTAGTTCAGAAGTAGAGGAAACAAGAAGGTAATGGACATTATTTTTATCTTTCTTATTCAAGTTACCCCTCCCCCCCCATTTTTTTTTTACTCCCTCCCTTTTTATTTAAGTGATTTTCTTAATATTACATGTCCTTCAAATGTCCTTCAGTGTGTTCATGATTGTACACCGGGATCGAATTACTGGATTTTGTAGGTGAATGAATCTTAGTTTTGGTGTACTAGATCTAGTATATATGCAGATCTTCAAAAGAGATGAAATCATTTGAAAACACAATTTACAGAAGTGTTCAAGAATGAATGTAGGTGGTCTCTGTCAACTAATTATGTCAGTTGTCTCTCATTTGATTCACCACTCATCCTCACCTCTCCCTCATCCCTCTATCTTTTTCCTTCTCACCTACCGTCCAGCAAATGACCTTCTTTCAATTCCAAAGTTGACATCATAACACACGTCCGAGGGATCCAGTCATTGGACTAACAGTTGATGGATCAGCCGAGATAGCCTGGCCAGCCATGTCATCAATTTACCCAACGTTTGCCCATCAATTTCCTTACCGTGGCCTGGCTTTTTTTGTAGTCCGGGCTCAGGTTACAGCAGACCTTATCTACCATCTACCACTGGACCTTCTTACAGACGTGCCAATCACTAGTTCGCAGTGAAAAGCTTTTTGGGGAGTCAATAGAATGTACCTCACACAAGTCATTTTAAAAGCTAAACATGTCTACTGTCACTTGATTACACATACTTGTAAAGGACTGAAATTTCATTAATTGTTGAATTCTAGAGTATATCAATTTAAGAAACCTCGCAATATTCTATAGCTACTAGTATAGCGTAAACTTAGACCTAGATACTTCAACAAGCTCTCTTCACATGTACAAAAACATATCAATCTTCTTTATGAAATCTGTATTCTACTGACAAGCACCGAAAACACCGTTGGATATTATAATGTTTTTAATATAACTAGTGCACTGTTTATGACATAAAATACAGCCTTCCAGACTTCTGTGTTACTATGAATAACATTTAGTGTAAACAGTGGCCTGAGCAAGTCAATCATCACTATAACATTACTAAGTGCTAGGTGGAGGATAAACACTATTTAGTTACGTTTAATGCCGTGCTACTCCTTTATTTTCTGAGTCCTGGTCAAGTCCTATTATTATAATTGTTGTGTTAATTTCTGCTGGACTAGCTCTAGTCCAGTATATATGTGCGTGATATTTATTCAGTGATCCAGTCTGCTAAGAGGATAGACAACATTAATATAGAATATATGTAAGACTTTAATATAGATTATAGCTGTATAAAGCATGGAATGGGTTGCCTGAATCTGCCAATAAAACCAAAGACATAGCAGAGTTTAAATCACTGATTAACATGCATGCGACAAAACAGACACCATGAAACGCGTAGGACGTAATTATCTTCTCTTTTGAAGTAACGTCTGTAATCTATAAGATAAGAAGATAAGGAAACACTTTTGAAGTAACGTCTGTAATCTATAAGATAAGAAGATAAGGAAACACTTTTGAAGTAACGTCTGTAATCTATAAGATAAGAAGATAAGGAAACACTTTTGAAGTAACGTCTGTAATCTATAAGATAAGAAGATAAGGAAACACTTTTGAAGTAACGTCTGTAATCTATAAGATAAGAAGATAAGGAAACACTTTTGAAGTAACGTCTGTAATCTATAAGATAAGAAGATAAGGAAACACTTTTGAAGTAACGTCTGTAATCTATAAGATAAGAAGATAAGGAAACACTTTTGAAGTAACGTCTGTAATCTATAAGATAAGAAGATAAGGAAACACTTTTGAAGTAACGTCTGTAATCTATAAGATAAGAAGATAAGGAAACACTTTTGAGGAAAAAATGTTTACAATTTATAAAAAATAAAATTTAAAAAAATATTCTTTATTTTATACAAGAAATGAATCTGGCCAAACAATGTTTAAAAGACCTAGTCCTACTCCAATGGTCTAAAGTTCAATCCCTATCTTGTCAACACCTATGCAGTCCTAAGACACTCTTCAAACTTATTTCATTTTTTACATCGAGTTTGTACCACAAACTTCTTGCAGACTTCTTGAGAGATGGGAAAAAAAAAGAAAATCTGATATCAGTTTTCGTTGTTAATATAAAGCAGAGAATGTTCTCTCTTAAATTTCTGTTGAAACCAATGCAAACTGTGGCTATCAAACAAAGATTCAACTAGCTGTGACACAATTGTAAGATACATTATTGGCCGTCCTCAAACTGTATCATCGTGTTTAAACTACTGACAATGACAATTATGATTGAATGAAATGGTGCAAATGGAAGTCCCAGTGTTCCACAACAAACTAATTTAATCTAGATGGATTGCTATTTGATTAGTACAATTAACATTTACCCACATTACTGATATAGAGTATCCCATCACACACTTGACATCAATAGGAGATACCAGTATGAAGGTCTATGCCGTCCCTGTGACGTCATGATCTAGACGATTCTAAAGTTTGACAGCTGAAAATATCGATTAATTGAATCCCCCTTACCTCCCTCAGGCATTGACGCCAGGGGGGCGATCACTGCCATTCTTAGCGTCTTTTAGTAACTCGAGCAGTGTATGTGTGTTTGTAATGGAGAGCGTCTGGTGTATGGATAGACTAATGACCCGCGTGTTGTCTAGTACATTGTATACAGTCTGGAGCATCGGGATCGTCTTCTCAGACATTTCTATGCAATTTAAATTCTCTTTAATTGCCTTGTACAATTAGGTGACCATCGCATCCCTTAATCTTTTTTTGTGCATCGAGTTCTTCCCTCTCTCTCTCTCTCTCTCTTACTCTCTCTCTCTCTTACTCTCTCTCTCCCTCTCTCTCTCTTACCCTCTCTTACGCTCTCTTACTCTCTCTCTCTTACTCTCTCTTACTCTCTCTCTCCCTCTCTCTCTCCCTCTCTCCCCCCCCCCCTCTCTCTCTCTTACTCTCTCTTACTCTCTCTCTCCCCCCTCTCTCTCTCCCTCTCTCTCTCCCTCTCTCTCCCCCCTCTCTCTCTCCCCCCCCCTCTCTCCCCTCTCTCTCCCCCCCCCTCTCTCTCCCTCTCCTCTCTCTCTCCCCCTCTCTCTCCCCTTCTCTCTCTCTCCCCTCTCTCTCTCCCCCCCTCTCTCTCCCTTTCTCTCTCTCTCCCCTCTCTCTCTCCCTCTCTCTCCCTCTCTCTCTCTCTCTCTCCCTCTCTCTCCCCTCTCTCTCTCCCTCTCTCCCCTCTCTCTCCCCCTCTCTCTCTCCCTCCCTCTCTCTCTCCCTCTCTCTCCCCTCTCTCTCTCCCTCTCTCTCTCCCCTCTCTCTCTCCCCTCTCTCTCTCTCCCTCTCTCTCCCCCCTCTCTCTCTCCCTTCCTCTCTCTCTCCCTCTATTAGCTCACACTTTCAGGCCCTACTATTAGCTCACACTTTCAGGCCCTACTATTAGCTCACACTTTCAGGCCCTACTATTAGCTCACACTTTCAGGCCCTACTATTTGCTCACACTTTCAGGCCCTACTATTAGCTCACACTTTCAGGCCCTACTATTAGCTCACACTGGAAGGTTGCACATGAAAGGTGGAAGTTGGTTAGAAGACACATGACAAAAAGTTAACAAATAATATTTTTCATTGTTTTTTGTTTAGAGCAACTTCTATCAGGCTCAGTTCGCTATGGTCCAATCACGTTTGTGGTGCCAGATAATGTTTCTCTGTTGGCTTTTTAAAAGCAATATAAAAAAATTTCTAAGTTTAACTTTGAACTCAAGCCTCCATTATGGAAGGGTGACATGTTTGCAACTCAGCTATTCATGTACTTATTTTAAAAGCCTCCACTATGGAAGGGTAACGTGTTTGCCAGCTATTCAAAACTTATTTTTTTAAAAATCCGAGAAAAAATGTATAAGTTTAAAATTGTTTAGTGCACGACCCAGTACTCGAGACGTAAGACTTATCTTTCCTTAGTGGCCTTAGCTTAGTACATTTTCAATAGAAAATAAAATTAATTAATTAACATTTACTAATTGTTTTTTCTTATTGATTCATGTTTTGTCATAGACAATCAATATTTGTGCCAAGTTTCAACTTGATCCAATAACGGGAAGTGGGAGACACAATGTGTACAACATTCTACGAAGACATACACAGTGAACTGATACACAGTGAACTGATACACAGTGAGCTGATATGTGTTCTAAAAAAAAACGTGTCTATATTTGACCGACCTGCGAGTGTAACACAATGGCTAAATTCCACTAAAAGCCAAAAAGACAACCGATGCTACGTTATACATAAACAGTGAAGAGCTCAAGTGTTATTGGATCATATTCTACTTTCTATAGTGGCCAACAGTTAATGACTGAGATAGAGAAGCTCAAAGACTTATTTCCTTTTATTTCATAGGCAAACGTTGGGTAACCATTACACCTGGCTGGAATCAGCTACGACCTTAAAAAAATCTCAACAATAATGAAGCTCGAACGCTTTACCTTCGTTATGAATGTCAAAGTGTTTTATCAGTCAGCCACCACCAGTTCCATAAACATAGTTTAGTTAGTGATGAGTTGACTCAGCCACCACCAGCTCTATAAACATAGCTTAGTTAGTGATGAGTTCACTCAGCCACCAGCTCTATAAACACATAGCTTAGTTAGTGATGAGTTCACTCAGCCACCAGCTCTATAAACACATAGCTTAGTTAGTGATGAGTTCACTCAGCCACCAGCTCCATAAATATAGCTTAGTTAATAATGAGTTCACATAGCCACCAGCTCCATAAACATAGCTTAGTTAGTGATGAGTTCAGCAAAAGAAACAGACAATTTTGAATCTTCAGCTTTTTTTTTTGGTAGACATTTTAGCTTATGTAATTTTGTTTTCAATATGTTCTGAGTTCAAGTTTTTAGACTCACCAAATAAATCTGGACACTAACGTCAGGAACAAGCAGACTATAAAACTTTCTACCTTCATTGGAATTCTAAAGGTCCTTGTGTAATATGTTTCCTTTTCTAGAGAAAAAAAAATTTAGAAGAAAAATAGAGTAACGATTCTTTGATAGCTTATTTGAGTCTGAACTATCTTTGATTGAATTAGGACTGATAGGACTATCTCTGACTCAGGATTTAACCAATTCGTCACTATGTTTCTTCCATGAAAGCCAAGAGATAACCGACAACGACATTGAAAAAGGTAACACCAAAAGAACCGGAAACTGAAAGTCTTAGTGAATCAAATGAAATCTAGCTTCATGTAAGAAAAGTCCCAAGTAGAAAGAAAAAAAAAAACAGACCCAACTCAAATCTAAGAGTTTCGTAGTGCACTCATCATCATGTCTTCTAAATGTGGACTTTTATCTCAGACACTGTAGTGGAAACAAATCAACGGAACTAGACACAAAAAAGGGAAACATATTTTGTTATCTACTAGAGAGGTAAAACAACAACTTATGAAATGTAACAACTTGGATTCAACAATCAGTCAAGTGAAAGATTCCCGCTACTACTTTGTTTGGCGAATACCAAAAACTTGAGATCATAAGAGGGTACAGACTTGGCAGACGCATTCCCAAACAAAAAATGTCTCTTTTAACAGATTTAACCTTGTCATTCATAGTGGATTATACCACTAGCAATTGTAACCTTGTCATTCATAGTGGATTATACCACTAGCAATTGTAACCTTGTCATTCATAGTGGATTATACCACTAGCAATTGTAACCTTGTCATTCATATTGAATTATACCACTAGCAATTGTAACCTTGTCATTCATAGTGGATTATACCACAAGCATTTGCAACCTTGTCATTCATAGTAGATTATACCACAAGCATTTGCAACCTTGTCATTCATAGTGGATTATACCATAAGCAATTATGTAATGGAAGTGAACAACTTTCACGCTTACCTTTTTTTTTCCACAATACAATCATTTCCGAATTCACAGATTTCCCACAATCACATTTGTCCACAATCACATATTGTACACAATCACATATTGTACACAATCACATATTGTACACAATCACATATTGTACACAATCACATATTGTACACAATCACATATTGTACATAATCACATATATATTCATAATTAAAGAATTAGCCTACTTTTTAATTCACTTCCTGTTATTCACACATATAAAAAACAATTTTCTCTCCTTACTTCCTACAATAGATTCAAATCTTCCCGCCTGATTTTGGCTGCTGCAGAAAACTAACTAGGCCTATCCTATTGCCAATTTGGTTTTACGACATTGCAAGATTTTGCAACTTAGTCAAAAATCAGGTTCGTAATTACTTTTTCAACACACAACTCTCGAGTTTCTTCTGTTCCGATCCCGTCGGAATCGATTTTGTTTGTCCCGAGAGCCCAACTTGGGCTATTCTTGATTAGTCAACATATTCGATATTGTGTCTCCTAATCAAACAAACGTTACTGACTAGCGCCGAGTATTTAACTAGGCGGAGAACAAAAGTGACGTCATCAGATTACAAAACTAATTCTCTTGCTTTTTTTTTTGTTTGCGTCGGTCCGTTTGAAGATAATTAGATGATATCTCCAGAACTGAGTCTTGTCAGAAGGAAAGCTGATGACAACACAGACATAATAAAGAGTATGTGGCCAGATTTCTAAACATGTTGAGGGTAATGTGGGGGGGGGGGGGGGAGAATCTAATTAAATGACTTAAAAAATCGTAATCTTTTAAGGAACATTAGAATTCTTTAGCATCAAATGTCTGCATGGCCGTGTGGTATGCGCTATGGACAGTCGTCTAGATGGTAATGGTCTCTTTTTTCGACTTTGTGACATAAGCTTTTGACTGCCGTCACGTTGACTCCGAGACCATCGTCAAGACAGGCCAAAGCGTATACCACCCAACCAGGCCTCGCAATTATAAAATTTTGTTTGGAGAGAAAAAAAAATGTGAACAGAACCAATGAATATATATACCATTCTAACAGTTAACAATGAAATCAGTTGAATTCTTCAGCACTGTACTGATTATAGGAAGCATATGGTAATGATTGAGAATAGAAATGTAATACTCGCTGAACTTGCATTTTTCTACATATAACTTTTCACGGGAAACTCAAGGAATGATTTAGTAACACACATTTTTTGTTTCAAGAATGACAAACGAGTTTAAAAGTAAAATAATTTTCAAATTATCATGTCACTAAAACATCTAATGTTACATCGTGTTTCGACGGCAGTTAACTAACATCATGTCAATAAAACATCTTATTTATCATCTTGTCAAAGAAATATCTTATTTAAATTTTAGCGCCGCTGTCGGATTTATGGGCTAGAATGGAGCACTCTGTGAATCCTTTAAACGAAAATGTGTGTTATAATTAAAGAGTCCACACTTTTAATAAATGAATAAATGTGTTTGAAAGTTGTGCTATAAAGCCAGTAGAAAAAAAGGTCAGTGGGTCGATTGAGAAAAAAACTTTGAGAAGCGCTGGGGTAGAGAAAAATACAAAGAAATTGTGAGCAAATAATTCCTATCACAATATGCTCATAATAACTTCGCTCTAGTGCAGAGAAAATCTAAATGAAATAAGAAAATTCGAACTGTTCAACTGATTTAGAAAATGTAATCCTAGACATTGTCTTGACTTTGTTTTGTTTCTAGGCCCAGACATTGACATGTACACACTGAAACAGAGTTGAAAACTTTAATGGCGACTTCTTTTCTTCTCGATACAGAATTACAAATGAAGACTTGTAGCGCTAGAGATAACAACAGAATGAGACAGTGCCGGTTGTAAGACGAGCGTGCTAGACTAGCGCTTAACGTAATAACAACGACATTCATAATACTTCAATTCATTTCAGTGTTTTATAGATATTAGGTTACATTTTTATGCTGAAGGTTTCAGCTAGGATCTAAGGGAGACTAATCTTAAAACCTGAGCTCGTCAGTACAACAAGGGGAAATAGAATACTTCCTTGTGAAGCTCGTGGTACATCCAGACGAAGAGCTAGCTGGACATTTTCTTAGAAGAAGTTAACATGTGCTACACATATTCTCTCGATCCCAGCAACAGCTAAAGGACTCAGTCTTTGTTCGCAATCACAGACAAATCGACTCAGCCTGGGGTCGCTATCACAGACAAAATGACTCAATCTTAGCTAGCTATCACCATCAAGGCAAAAAGAATCAGTCTTGGCTCTTAATCACCACAATATGTTGAAATGCCTATACTAAATGCTTCTGTCATTGTGAAAATAATCTAGACTGCCTACCTCTATCAATACGCTGATAGAGTGCTAAGACAAAGTCCGGTATTGTGTATTGGAATCTGTGCAATGAGTTTCGACATAACATTTGTTAAACACGTTTGAAACCTACTGGAAATGATGATTGTCTTTCATTCAGTATTTCCAATCTAGATCTCAAACAAAAGTTTTATACAAAAAACAACAGGGGCACATCCTTGGGGAAATCTTAATGTGAACATTGAAGTCCATTAGAAAAAAATAGTTTATGATAACAAACTAAATACAAAGTATGAAGCCACTCTGTGTAATTGAAAAATGAAAATTCACAATAGGAGGGAAAAAACAGATGAATGGATGGCGTCTTTAAAAAACACATGATAGATCTTGATCCGGGTTCACTGTTAAAACATGTCTGCCAATAATTTCAAGGACTCCCCGCTCCCTCCTTTTCATGTTTCCCTATTACCCCTCCCCCCTCAAGGCACTCCCGAAGAACAAAAGATGAAATATAAATGAATCAGATAGAGATCAAGAAATGTTGCCTGCTAATGCTATCATAAAATTACAAAGACGCCTCTGAATGATACAGAAATAAAAAAGACTTTTCTCAAATCTAATCATCGCTTTAAGGATGTACGTGTGTCACGATTGTGTCTGTCTGAGTGTACGCTTACAATCGTTGGAGCAAAACAAACCTTTTAAAAAAACAAAACGTTTAACTTGTGAGCAGACGGCGGACCCATCTTGGTTTATCGTGTTTGAAAATTATCCAAATTTTAGGTTTTTAGTTTTCTGTACAAATTTGAAGAGACATATTTAATATTGAAAACAATATACTATTAGAAGTTCAAGCATCTGTGAACGTGGCGCTCTGATCAATAATTGACTTTTAAAAGTAAAACCCCATCAGAATAGAACGTTATATCATTAGCTGTTCAAGTTCAAGGTGTAGGACTCTTGATTATGTTTCAGATTTGTCTTACTGGCTGTAAGCTATTCTTGACTCTTTCAACGCAAACTTTGGGCAATGAATAAGCAATCCAGCGAATAGTTCGCTGAAAGATCGCATACTTTCTATTGTTTGGGTAACTTTGAGTTTCTAATTCATGTATCTAGGGGCCTATTTTTTTTAGTGACATGGTGCATTGGGTTTGTGTACTTAGTGAAGTATTGTTTAGTGACACGGTGCATTGGGTTTGTGTACTTAGTGAAGTATTGTTTAGTGATATGGTGCATTGGGTTTGTGAACTTAGTGGAGTAATGTTTAGTGACATGGTGCATTGGGTTTGTGTACTAAGGGAAGTATTGTTTAGTGACATGGTGCATTGGGTTTGTGTATTTAGTGAAGTAATGTTTAGTGACATGGTGCATTGGGTTTGTGTACTTAGTGAAGTATTGTTTAGTGACATGGTGCATTGGGTTTGTGTATTTAGTGAAGTAATGTTTAGTGACATGGTGCATTGGGTTTGTGTATTTAGTGAAGTAATGTTTAGTGACATGGTGCATTGGGTTTGTGTACTTAGTGAAGTATTGTTTAGTGACATGGTGCATTGGGTTTGTGACACAGACAGGGAAATATTAATATTGTGATGGACGCAGCGTTTTAATTGATCTCTAATTGAATGGTTAAATGTAGAACAAAGTATTGATTGCTGATTGAATGGAAAGATTTATAACATTAATATTGATTAATGATTGAATGGGAAGATATATAACAAAACATTGATTGATGATTGAATGGGAAGATATATAACATAATATTGATTGATGATTGAACGGAAAGAGGAAGAACAGGTTGTCACTTTTTCGCAATGACGCGTCACATCTAGTTATCAGCTAACAAACGTATTCATTTACAATTCATTGAACTTTGAAAACTTCAAATATTATATTTTAAAATCTAAGAAACAATATATTCCCTATTTTAATATGATCCTCAATTAAACTTTGTTTCAGTCAAAAAGACAAAGTTGATGATTTCCTATTGCTTTCTTTAGTTCATTTCAAGTGACGCTAGTGTTTAATCAAAAACTAATGTTTCAAGTCTGGCACGTAGATTACCGGAAAACGAAACATATTTCCATATATTGAGACATGCGTTGAAAAAGACATTTTTTTGTTTCGTTTTGTATTGAGCATGTTGTCCGATTTCTTGCAGTAATCAGATGATGTCTAAACATTGTCGTCTTTTCATAAAACTGTTCCTTAATTCCATGCCAACATTTCAAGAAAACTTTTTTTTTAAACCCAATATCTTTCTTCGGCTTTCAGCTGAGTGCGTGCTTTACATAGGTTCTATTCTTTATTCTTTTATCCTCTGATGGTTTCTTCCTCCTCTCCATATACCTCTCTCTCTCTCTCTTCTGTGTGTGTGTATCTCATTTTAATCTGAAAGCAATCTTTTTTTAGCTCCCTTTGTATGAATCACTACATGAAAGCTGAAGAATCTAGTTCTAGGCATGTCAGACGTCTGTAAAGAGATAATATATATATAATAATAGTTGTATATGTCAAGTATATTAACCTGTGAGCGATGTACGAGTAGAATCAGACTTTTGTCATTTGAGCCTACATGTAAAGCACTTATAAACAGAGTTTTGTCAAGTTACTGCTATAAAACCCATATGTCTATTTTACTCAATACCATATTTTACCTTACCTTACCTATCCCTTAGTCTGTTGGACCGTTGGGGCACCATGCAAGATTAGTCGACCGTCTTTCTCCATTCCTCTTTTTCTTTGAACTTAGTTTGAACCTCTTTCAATGGCAGGCCCGTACATTCTTTTATGTTGTCTTCCCATCACTTTCTCTGAATGCCACTTCTTCTTTTTCCTGGTACTGTTCCCTGAAGGAAGGTCTTTGCGACCCATGAAGACCTTGTAATATGGCCATAGATTTTTAGCTTACGTGTTTTTTATGATAGCTAGCAGGTCATCATGGGGTCCAATCTCTGCAGTAATGCTGTCTCAAATTTCTGGTATGTAGGCCTTACGTGTATTTCGTTTACAATTGACAATAGGATGTCAATGTTTGCGTCGAACGGTTCACTAGGATAATGTGTGACTAGAACAATGGTCATCTACCTAATGAAATCTGAAACTCAGCTCTGAGATTGCTTGACTGATAGACGTCAAAATGTATTGAGCAAGCGTCTCTTTACAGCCAGGAAATAGTTGATAATGAGACACGAGACCCAGCAGCTAATAGCTCAACTAGTCGACGGAAAGGCTTATTTTTAGAGGAACTATCTGAACTGTAAAGTTATCTTGTTCGATGAGGCAGCTGTACATTTGAAACACACACCCACACACTGACACGTTTGTTTTAATAGGTTTGTTTTCTGCATGGTTTAAAAATCTGAACTCATGGCATAGCTCCAAACACTTCCTGACTTTAAGTCTACTTCTCTTAATCTCACTTCCAACACTTTTTGACTTTAAGTCTACTTCTCTTAATCTCACTTCCAACACTTTCTGACTTTAAGTCTTCTTCTCTTAATCTCACTTCCAACACTTTCTGACTTTAAGTCTACTTCTCTTAATCTCACTTCCAACACTTTCTGACTTTAAGTCTTCTTCTCTTAATCTCACTTTCAACACTTTCTGACTTTATGTCTACTTCTCTTAATCTCACTTCCAACACTTTTTAAGTCTTCTTCTCTTAATCTCACTTTCAACACTTTCTGACTTCAAGTCTACTTCTCTTAATCTCACTTCCAACACTTTTTAAGTCTACTTCTCATAATCTCACTTCCAACACTCCCTGACATTAAGTCTACTTCTCTTAATCTCACTTTCAACACTTTTAAAGTCTGCTTCTCTTAATCTCACTTCCAACACTCCCTGACTTTAAGTCCACTTCTCTTAATCTCACTTCCAACACTTTTTAAGTCTACTTCTCATAATCTCACTTTCAACACTTTTTAAGTCTACTTCTCTTAATCTCACTTCCAACACTCCCTGACTTTAAGTCTACTTCTCTTAATCTCATCATTCCTATTTCACACTGTTGAATCAACTGTCCCAGGCCCATCCTCTGCCCCTCCTCTGCCTCTCCTCTGTCCGAGTTCCCTCCCAGGCTGTGTGAGCCTCTAAATAAATACATAGACTTTCCTTGCTCACTTTTTAAATTCTGGGTCGTGCGTGCACGCGACTCCAGGAACTGAAGGGAGTAAAGCATTGATATTTAGGGTGAGTCGAACATGTGATCATGTACTCATTGTTCAATCACGTGAGAGAGTTGAAGAGAGACACAGAGAGAGAGACAGAGAGAGGGAAAGAGAGACTGCTATGCATGTCTACTACAACCAAGTGATTCTGACTTCAGTTATAAATCAAGCAATAAACAAGTGCACAGAAAAAAGTCTATTAGAAACACAAAGATGAGTGACACGGACACATCCAGAAAGAGAGAGGCAGACAGAATCAAGAACAAAAAAGTTAAAGAAAGAGATAAAGAGAGATAAACTATGAAAGAAAGTGAGACGAGGGGGGTGAACTATAACAAGAGAAAGACAGAAAAAGAAAGACAGAGAGAGAGAGAGAGAGAGAAACAACAAGAATAGAGAGTAATAGAGAGAGTGAAAAAAAAACAGAGAGAGAAAGAGAAGACTTAGTTTAATCAAATACTCTCTACCCAACTAATTCTTATATTGCTATGTTTTGCCCCTAAGGGGAGAAAATGCTGATCTGATTGAATCACCACGTCTGGGTGGAAAGTGGCGTCAAAAAGAATTGAGGGCACTTAAATGGTTGGGGGCGGGGGGAGTGGGGATGAGGACTCTGGTGGAAACATTTTGCGTTTTAGTTCTATTGTTCATTTACTGGATCATTTAAAATAATTTAATGTTCAATAGGTATGTACGTAAGCGATCGTCCTTGACCTCCTAAGAAAACTTTGCCCGGGGGTCTGGAGAAATAAACAAGAAAGATATCAAACTAGAGACCAACAGATCAGTAACGCTACTGACTTAGCCGTAAGGTGTGTGTGTGTTAGGTGTGGTGTGTGTGTGTGTGTGTGTTTACTCTCCTTCAATCTGATTGGATAGACAGATTTGTCCAGATTTTCAATCCTGTGATGAATGATGATTGCCATCTGAAACTGTCGTCTGCCAAACTCTAGAGATGAAAACAAAATGACCACCATAGAGTGTAGTAGTAACATTGTTGCATCTGTCTGATCCAAACCCTTCAACTTTAGTAGTAACATTGTTACATCTGTCTGAACCAAACCCTTCAACTTTAGTAGTAACATTGTTACATCTGTCTGAAACAAACCCTTCAACTTTAGTAGTAACATTGTTGCATCTGTCTGAAACAAACCCTTCAACTTTAGTAGTAACATTGTTACATCTGTCTGAAACAAACCCTTCAACTTTCCTTTTTTTTTACGAACCACAACCTTATGTACTGAGGTCGAGAAATGACCTTCAAGGCTTCATCTAAGGTGAGGTCAGAGGTCGTTATGTAGATAACCTCAATCTAGTGCCACGTTTCCAGATTTTAGTCAATTAGATGTAGACATAGACTCTAGTTTAAGGAAAGGACTCGTTCTCCTATTCCAGAGTTTGAAGCGTCAGTTCACGAGCCAACTGGCGGGTAATGAAATACAAAGTGAAGAAAGAAATCAATCTCTCATCCTCAATGTATGTCCACTATTATAGTGATTACATTGAACAAGTTTTATGTGTGTGTGTTGGGGGGGGGGGGGTAGTGTGACTAACCAAACGTACAAGTCTAACGTATGGAAGCCATAGGACTCAATAAACGTAATGAGAGGCTTCAGGACTTTAGAATCTTAAGACTTTAGAATTCAGATTGTTAGCCCATTATTAACACAACGGAGTTTTTGTTTATAATGTTTGGAATTCATCCAATGATTTCGACCACTACTTTCAATGATTTAGTTGATAACTATTTTTTTTTCATTTGGGTATTTTAATTTTTAATTAAATTTTTTTTTCGTTTATAATTAATTAATTCAAAGCAGAAATTAATACCAAACAAAAGTACTTAAAAAAACGAATTCTGTATTGCAGATATTGCCGCTATGGTACTGGTACTATGCTCCAAGCTCTAGCGTTGAGACATGTTAGTAGAAAGTCTCTGGGAGAAGGCTTCCATGCTGCCTTTGTTCAACAAACTCCTCTGGAGTTGAAAAAAAAAAAAAATTGGTTGTTTGTATCGGGACTCAAACTGAGGCCGCCATTAATAAGCAGTCAATCAGTTTATGACTTCTAGCCGCATACCACACTTCAATTATTTTTAAATATTTCAAATAGAAAATTAGGATTGTAATTCATCGACTTTTTGTTTAGTACGTCAATGAACAAAAACTTTTCCTCTAGTTGAATAGAATTGTTGTAGTTACCAAGTTTTTGTCATTACGATGCTAATCAGAACATCAACAAGATTTATTGATCCATCATACTAACTAGAAACACGAAATCTTTCCAAAAAGTTGGACAAAAGTGAATTAAACAGTTAGAAACTTTTAGTTTCACTAAGAATAATTATTAAGGCCAAAGTTTAACTACAAAAATATTTTTTAGTTAAAATCGTAATATAATTAATTTATTTTTAGTTAAAATCGTAGTTCAATTAATTTTTTTTTTAGTTACAAAGTATAAAGTTCATTTAAAATTTTTAAAACTATTCAATATGTGGTAGTGATTGAAACGCTCATCCCTGTTTTCTGATCATGTGATATCAACAATTTTGATTATCAAAACAATGATGCAGTTAACAACTATTTGGTCTGTCTGCATTTGAAGAGGGACTAGGAAAGTAAGATGCTGGTAGAAGTAACCTTGAACTTGGTCACTTTATTTACACCTCTCCATGCTAATTTCTTATTAATAAGTTTTCTAACTAATGAAATTCATTCATGGCAGAATTCATTTAAGGAATTAAATATAGATCTACATGGGAATATTTAAAGCTGTCAATATTACTCAACGAATGTTGTCACCTACAAAAGAATATATTTTGTAAAATGTATCTAAAAGGTTAGTCCAATTTTACTGACCCCTAGACATTTCTATAATTAAAATATTTGTTAATGGAGTTTATTAAATGCAACTGCCTACTATGCAAAACTTTTAAAAAATCGTATCTTAATATTAACGTTTGCTTAAAAACTTAAGCATAGAGCGTCAGATGATAGATGTCATTGGGGGGCTGACTCTGACATCTAGATTTTGTGCTTATCTCTTGAGACATTCATCATAATTTAGTCAATTATGTCAGAGTGGCAGAGAAGGCGAGATCAATCACGTGTAAGATTGGCTGGCCGAGGCCCAATGTTTGAGCACCACAATCATACGTCACATTGACGCTAATGGAATAACGACACGGTCGCTGAGTGTCGTATGTCTATTTGAAATATGCAGGATTGCATTCTTTGTTTTGTGCACACTATAATTTTATCCTCATCACATATGCACATCCTGTGCACACAGGCTTGCGCAAACATCGACACGCATCAGCATTTAAAAAAGGGACAATGTCGGCATTTATCTTCTCTCCAAACTACAGACTTAGTCTTATCACGCGCTGGTATTGGATTCGAAAGGTTTTGAACGTTTTTAAAGTAGTACAAATGTTCTCTACGGTGTTGTGACCTAGTTTAGCTTAGAGAGTATGTTAATTTGTAAATAAATGTATTGAGCATTGTGTTTAGTGACAGTAGAAAGTAGCGAGCAGAGGCGGCCTTAGCAGAGCGCTGGGCTCTGGGGGAGTGTCATATGCGGGGCCCTGAGCCTATTTGCTACTAAACACAGTACCTTACGTAGGTACTGTAGGCCTGCTATTGGCCTTTCACTAATTACATACTGTATTGTAATTGTTCTGCATGAAAGATTTCGCCTTTTAAGGTTAATAAACGTAACTAATGATTCAGAAACATTTTGCATGAAAAATCAACAAACTAGATAATAATAATTTCTGCTAAGCTGGAGTCGGAAAGGAACTATTAATTACGGTGGAGAACCAGAACAACTGCCAATAACCAAATAGTTGCTTAGATGGTCACAGACGGATTCAGTCACGGAAATTTCCTGGCTTGTCGCTTTAGTCTAGTAATAATATTATGCATGTACGATTGGAGCTACAGTTGCCCCTTGACGTTCGCAGATTTGACTTTCGAGGAAGGATTATATCACGGGTTTTCAAAATAAATAATGAAAAAAAAATACTCCCGCGTTTTTTGTTGTTTTTTTGCACGGGTTTTCCCACGCTCACCCAAATGTATATGCACATTAGCCTAATGGAAAAAAAATGAATACAGCATCGCCAAACTTTCTGGATGCTGATAAGCCGAAATAACCGTATAGCATATTAGCTGGTTCAATCGAGACCAATCGTTATAGAAGGCCTTAACACAGAATTGCGACGTCGCAGCCTGTGTGACCAATAGCTCGTTGACCCACCACAGGTCGTGACATCAGAAGTAGTTGGCGTGTAAAGGTTATTAAGACAATGGGAAAGGAGATTAAAGTGTTAGTGTACGTATATGAAATTAAATACCGATGCTGTCTTTACCCAAACTGAACGGTATTTGAAACCTAAAATATCAGGTTAAAAACTTACATGCTAATAGGTATCGAAATATCGAGTAACAAATCCTAGTTACTGAGAACTGATCTGGATTGCCAAGCTAAAGGTGACACGGAAATCTACGATCGCGGGGCTTCCCTCATATGGCCGTAGCCCCACTTTCCACTCTATGGGCCGCTACTGGTAGACAGACAGACGAATGACGTTGCAGAATAGGAGAGAACATTGCTTGGACTTGAAGCAAGAAGGATAGTGAATGAGCTGCTAGTTAAAACCGACGAATTTACAGACAGCACGATCATCCCCCGTATAGCAAATAAGCATCAAATTTTGAATTGTTCATGGCTGTTATAAAATAGACATCATTTGAACTGTTCAAAGCTGTTATCAAGTAGACATCATTTGAATTGTTCATGGCTGTTATGAAGTAGACATCATTTGAATTGTTCATGGCTGTTATCAA